>JACGDI010005378.1:343150-402142 GCA_014898725.1 Jacaranda copaia
GATCTGGGCAGAAAATGACTATCAAACCCCAATCATGAAGAAAACCCAAGTACATCTGATAAAGGCACTTGGATAAATTCACACCATCATCATATTATAAATCCTACCAGTACCACCACGCTTAAGGTAATGCAATTATACTATTCACTATACACTTTCTCTATACTCTCCGTCTTACCAAAAATCTGACTTGAGAGTCGGAATGCCTTAGTCGGGGCACCTCGACTAGTTTATGTTTGTTTTTGGTTGCAGATCTCAAGCCCAATACCTTTTAAATCCACCGAAGTTCCGGACTGATACGCTCCTTGCAGCATCACCCTCATTGTTATTTAAAAAAATAAAAAATTCTAATTATACTAATAAAAAATAGCCCAACACTCACATTCTTATTTGGATTTTAATGCTTTTGTAAGTTTTGACTTATGATGAAATATTATTGTGATATTGTGAAATGTGAAGTTGAATTGTAAATTTGTGATGAATAGAAGATGATTATGACAATAGTATTGATAAAATATTATTATTAATATATGATGTATATCATGTATTAAAAATTAATGTATACATTTAAATTTTAAAATTACATATTGGTGGAATCTAAAATTTATAAACAGTAAAATATAATGCTATAAATTGATTCACCATGAAAATAAATAATAAATTAATAAAATTTTAATTTTTATTTATTAAAAAAATATTTAAAAAATAGTGAGGGATTTTGGGTACCGGAAATACTCGATCCCAAAGGGTATCCAATGGAAATACCCCATCAAAGACAACTGGCTTTAGAATTTAAAAACGACGTGTTAAGAGGGATCCCACTTTCAGTTACTCTGACAACGATGTGACACTGGAAGACTCACTTGTTGACTTGATTAGAAGAAGACCCTTTCAGTCCTACCTCGGAAATTAATTCAATCAAGGTGGGAGCCTTTCTTGACTCGGAGGTTGACTTGAAAAATATTATTTAAAAAAGCATTTTACCTCATTTAAAAAATTGAAGATGAAGTGTTTAAGAGTGAAAAAGTAACAAACACGAGTTCTCGAAAATAAACTAATTTACAAACTCAATCTTTTAATATTTGAATATCGCATGACTATATGGTGATTTCGTCTCTGTTATATTTAATTTTTATGTGAATTTGATTTATCTTTTGTTATTTAATTGAATTGAATGCTAAAAACATTTGAATATGCTATTAAATAATTGTAGTCTTATTAACGCAAGTCACACATATAAAATAAAATCAGGAACTCAAACCTGCCAAGTGTCCGACTATCAAACATCTAATGTCGTTGGGTTTTTAATAAAAGAAAAAAAAATATTGTTAGATAATTTGGATTAAATGGCATAGTGTTGGCTTGATTATTGAAAAATAAAATAAAATACATACTTTTTATTAATTATGAGACGTCAATAAAATCTTAAAATATCATTATTGCAAAAATTTAGTGTTTCCAAACAGACGTACAATTCATCAAATTCAAGAAAGTTTTCTTAAAAAACTTTATAATGAAAATCAATATTTTCACTTTTGTGATAAATAAAAATAATATTTTTAATAAAATTCCATCATTGTTAATAATAAAATTAAATATATAAAAGTGTTTTAAGAACATAAGTAGACAAAGTTTTGAACATCTATATTAAAACTCAAGTTCGATAAGCTAAAGTTCGAATTTAAAGAAGTTGTAGCACGAGTTGAGCCTATTTCGAGTTAACTCCACTCAACTTGTACCTCTAAATTAAAATATTATTCACTAATACACTACTTGACTCAAAATCAAATATTTTAAAATTTAAAAATAAGGATTTTTTTAATGATAGTAAAAGATTTAACATCCCAACCAAACCAGAAATCCCATATTATTACTAAAAAGAAATAGATGGACTTTCGAACACCCATATTTAAACTCAAGTTTGATAGGCTAAAATTCAAACTTAAAAAATTTTAAACCCAAATCGAGTATAACTCAAGTTGATTCCACTCAACTTGCATCTATAAATAAAAATGTTGTTCAGTTTTCAAAGGATAGCTAAGGAATTAACATCTCAACTTCTTGGAAATCTCATGTTTATATAAGAGTTGAAATACTGTATCCTATAAAGTTCACCCAGACCATTTCCCATACCACTACGAGAGAAACAAACATGAGACTCATATCTAAACATTTGATTCTCTCACTTGTCTTTCTACTCTATGTCTTACAAAATTCAGTTGCATCCCGTTCAGCACAGTTGCCACACAGCAGCAAGCCCCGCTGTCTCGGCGACCAGAAAGCAACCTTAATGCAACTGCAAGAAGATATCCTAAAACACAACTCCTCTTCTGTCACCTTTGATGATAACTCATCTATGAAAGTTGCAAACTGGGACAAGAAAACAGATTGCTGTCTGTGGGACGGCGTCACGTGCGACTTTTCCGGCAACATTATCGGCCTAAACCTCAGCTACAGCCGGCTTTCAGGCCGTATAGGAGCCATATTCAATCTGAGCCATCTCCAGCGTCTCAATCTTGCTCGCAACAACTTCCAGTTAAGTCCAATCCCTTCAGGTTTTGAGAGGCTTACGAATTTGACTCACCTTAATCTTTCCTACTCGTGTTTCTCCGATCAAATACCAGTAGGGATCTCTCGTTTGGTGAGATTAATATCTCTTGATCTCTCTACAATTTCGTTCTGTGAGTTGCCTCCGAATTTTAATGATCCGGACTTTAATCATATCTTCGATTTTGAGGAGCTGCACAGGCTCCGGCTTCAGAGGCCAAATCTTGAGTCGTTTTTCCAGAATCTGAAAGCTCTAACAGAAGTCAATCTTGATAATGTGGACCTTTCAGCTCAAGGGCGGAACTGGTCTCAAGCCCTCTCTGGACTTGCTAACCTTAAAGTCTTAAGTCTGTCGTCCTGTCGGCTTTCAGGCCCAGTCCACAGTTCATTTGGAAATCTGAAATCTTTGAACTATATCAAGCTTGACGGTAACAATCTCTCCTCTGAAGCACCCCATTTTCTGGCCAGTTTCAGGGATTTGCAAGTGTTAAATCTTGCTTCCACTCAACTTTATGGGAACTTTCCCGGAAATGTTTTCCTGTTGCCAAGACTACAATCTATTGATCTGTCAAAGAATCCACTCCTGACAGGTGAGCTGCCTGAATTTCCCTTGCACAGTCCGTTAAAAATGGTTTCACTCTATGAAACAAACTTCCAAGGAAAATTGCCTGATTCAATAGGTAATTTGAAGTTCCTGACAAATTTGCTTCTTTATACCTGTAACTTTTCTGGTTTGATCCCACCATCACTTGCAAACCTCAATAGCGTGACTGAAATAGACATTAGCTATAATAATTTCAATGGCTCTATCCCGGCTTTTAGAGATAGCGGCGTCCCAAAGCTTGCAGATCTTCGGTTATCTTTCAATCTTCTCACAGGCACAATAGACCCTCTTCTTTTCACGCTTCCATCCTTGAAAGATCTGTACTTAAATGACAACCATTTGAGCGGAAAACTTGAGGAATTTTCAGCCTCCTCTTCAGTGTTGGAGAAAGTCTACTTAAATGGAAACAACCTCAGTGGGGAAATACCAAGATCAATCTCTGAGATCCCAAGTCTCAGTTTTGTTACACTTGCTGCTAACAAATTCACGGGCTCCATCAAGTTGGAAGCATTCCAGAATCTCAACAACTTAACGAGCCTCGACCTTTCTTTCAATAGCTTAACCATTGGAGCTGATCAACCAGATCTGATGTTCCCAACACTGGAGGAACTGAAGCTGAGTAAATGCAACTTGACAGAATTCCCTACTTTTCTCAAGAAACAAGATCAACTGAGGACTTTGAACCTTTCATACAATCAAATTCAAGGATATGTTCCCAAGTGGTTGTGGACTAGCTCCCTTAATGAGCTGGATCTTTCTCAGAATGCAGTAGATTTTCTTGACGAACCTAACCAAGGTGATGAAGAAAACAGTACATTCTCTCCATTGGGTAGACTGGTGATGCGTTCTTGCAACGTTTTTAAATTTCCAGAGTTTCTGAAATTGTTGGACAGCCTTTGGTACCTTGACCTTTCGGGCAACAAACTGAAGGGTCAAGTACCAAGCAGGATTTGGAAGAGCAGCCTTCAATATGTGAACATTTCACACAATAGTCTGTACTCCATTGAAGAATTCTCCCCTGATATCTCCTTAAATTCATTGGCGACTCTTGATCTTAGGGGAAATTAGCTTCAAGGATCACTTCCAAGTGGCATTTGCACTTTAAGCAGCCTATCTATTCTTGATGCTTCTCATAATCACCTCAGTGGATTGATCCCGGGATGTCTAGGCATGATGGGAAATCTTTCGGTGTTGAATTTGCAGGGGAACAAATATCAGAGAATCCCTCCAGATTTTGCCTTAGCGAGCAGTCTGAGGTCTCTGAATATCAATGGCAATCTCCTGGAAGGGAAGCTTCCAAGGTCATTAGCAAACTGTAAAATGCTTGAAGTATTGGATCTTGGAAACAATATGATTACAGACACATTCCCCTTCTGGTTGGATAAACTTCCAGATCTGAAGGTTCTTGTCTTGAGGAACAATAATTTCTATGGTCAAATACAACTGCCAAGAAGAAATTTTTCTCTCCCAAAGTTAGGAATAATTGACCTATCATCCAACCACTTCACCGGAGATTTGCCTCAAGAATTCCTGCAAAGTTTAGATGAGATGTTAATGAACAGCAAAAGCAAGTCTGCAGCCCTGAAAACAATAGGGCAATACGAGTACTACCAAGATTCTGTGACAATTATGAGCAAAGGATATGAAATTGTGCTCGTGAGGATACTGACCATTTTTGTATCTCTGGATCTGTCAAACAACAGGTTCCATGGGAAGATCCCTGATGAAATCGGGACACTGAAATCATTGGTTGTGCTTAACTTGTCACGAAATGCTTTTGACGGGAATATCCCTTCATCACTGGGTGACTTGGTTGAGCTCGAATCCTTAGATCTCTCACAGAATAAATTCTCGGGGACTATACCTCCGCAGCTGACAAGCCTTACTTTCCTGTCATCTTTTAATCTTTCTTACAACAATCTTACAGGACATGTACCTCAAGGAAACCAGTTTGGTACCTACACAAATGATTCTTACCTTGGAAACATTGGATTGTGTGGGCTGCCATTGTCAAAGAAATGTGCTGGTACTGATGATGATTCAACGGCACAACGTCCATCACAGGGTGAGGGTTCAGAAAATGAGAGCTTATTCGACTGGAAATTTGCGTTTTCTGGATATGGATGTGGAATGGTTGTCGGATTGGCACTTGGGTATGCATTTTTGCCGGATCTGCAATATGTTAGAGGGCGTGCACAAATCAAAAGACGTAGAAGACGGGGAAGAAGATCATTAACTTAAAACCTGTACCTTTCTCGAGCAATAGAAAAGCAAGAACAGAATCAACCTTGTGCCTGTAACTTCAAGAATCAACCCCTGCAGACTTCATTGTTTTGATTAATAAGAAATAACTCACTGGCCGTCAAGGGTTATTGTTTTTGTGAGTGAAGCTATTTAATGCCTTAATTTAAGTATAAACATTTTATCCTACTGCAAGAAATCAAAAGAAAGAGACAATTGTGCTGCTAAGATGAGAGAGCATCACAATGTTTTTGATAAGGTCAATTATATTAAGCGAAGATAAATTACAATAAACTCCTACATTAATTATTCTGCTCTCGAAAGATCTACTTAACGTATGCAGAACAAACCTCCAAGCAAATGAATCCACTAAGATTTCAAAGTACATGAGATTAAGATCACCATTCCCCATTCAACGAGGAATCAGATGTAGTTTGGGGAGCAGCAGCCATGGGAAAAAAGCCTACATTTACAATATTATCATTCAATTGTGGAAGAGATAGAGCATCTATAGGAGTTTCCCTAACTATTATCGACCATTCCAACCTGGCCGTATGATTAGCTGGAAAACCAAATACAAGTATATATGAAGATGTTTAAATTCGTTTCCCTCTCACTTGTACAATCATCCAGCTGACTACTTGTTGCCCATTTCCTCCTTTCCAGAAAATGTGGCATTCCCTTTTTTTTTGGTTGGTTGTGGGGGGGGACTCTAAATTCTGAAATTAATGGATATGAACCTACGAAGCAACTATGAGCCTCACAGTAGGCCCCTCTAAAAAACACACCAGTTAAGGAAACAAGAAAACATTTTAGCAGTCTGTCTTGTGTCGTGAGGCTACTCTCTTTAATAACACTTGTACTAGTAGCTATGAAAGTCATGCGCACCCTTCAAGATAGCTGGTCTACTCAAGTGGAGCTAGCGTGCAATGATGTCTTCAGTATCTTCTTTTGCATGAAAATAATGGCTTTTGGTACAAATTTTGCAGCAAGAATATTCAAGCATATAATGCAGTCAGATAAGAGATAATCAAGCACATATTAATATGGCACATATTAAGTGACGATTTATCCAAACTACCGTTGAATTAGCCACTTAGCGGCGATTTCAAAAAGCAACCACAAAATTCATAATAAATGGTGACAGTTAGTACAATTGCCACTAAATGAATAATTTCGCACTAATTTTTCTAAACCACCACAATTAATAATATTATTTCTTTTGCTTATTAGATTGCACTTTGTTTTTTACTTTAAAGAGTTTTGTCCACAATTTTTCAATATATATGTAATGCCAATTATTTTTGATAAATATTTTTTATTATAAATTTCTAAAATAAAGTGTTTTATATTGTAAGCTCTTCTAGAAATGTAAAGAGGTATTCATTTGTTTTTAAAATTTGAACATACTCATGTAATGATTTAGACCGTATGAATTTTAAGTTTTATTTTATTCATACATTGCAAGGCTTATTTTAAAAGATAAAATTTGATATTTTTATAAGCTTAAAAAATTCTTATAATATCTATTTATTAAAAATTTAGCCAAACACCCACTTAGTCTATATTTCTACTTGTTTGTTAATATTATATATTTTGATTAATGAAATGAATTATTATAGTATTTTCTTTACCCAAAACTCACAATCCAATAATATTACTCCTTTACCTAACAATTTATATATACATATATGTAATAAAATTTGCTTCATGCAGCTATGTTATATAATTATCCCACACTTTCTAGTTATTCTTTTAGTTCACTATTTGATACTCTTATTTTATTTATTCAAATGTCAATTCCTATTTTATTTTTAAAAATAATAATATTATTCTAAAATATTCTAATAAACTAATTATGTCATATCATTGATTTTCAAAACTTATTTTTAATAGTGTAAAAAAATTCACACCTTTTACTCTTCCTACTAATTTTTTTTTTATAATTTTATTTTGTTTACATTAATAACTAGAGGTATAAATGAAACAAGATGATTCGTGAATAGTTCGAATTCATTAGTTAAACAAGTCTAGCCAAGCTTGATTAGTATAAGTATTCATGCACATATCTAAGTTAGCAAATTTTAGTTGTAGCCAAGTTGGTAAGTGCCTTGTTGCAGGTGCGGGTTCAAGTTTTGCTTGTGGCATATTTTGGGTTTCCATTTCTAGCAACTTAATAGGCCAAGGTCCAATGTGCATTGGTCCCTCCAGCCCAAAAATCATTGGGTATAGTGTTCTCTAGCCCATCTGCTGGTGGCCCATTGTGCGATGCCTAGTATGCATAGGTCACCCGTGCCTTGACCCATCAAGTCAAGCCCCGAGTTTGGGCTTCAGCCAGTTGGAGTGGCCCATGGGGAAGATGGCCCAGTTTATTTGGGACAACCCGCTAGTAGCCTTATGCCAGAGATATTGCTATCCCAAAGCCCAACCTATGGGGATGTCTCCAGCTCATCTCCCAAGGTCAAGCTAACAAACCCTGAAAAGAAGGAAATAGTGGGCCAAGTATATGGTTAGTTGAGACAACCTAAGGCCTGAAAAATTAATGTGTTACATGTACTAAAATGTAACAAAATTTTTAATCTCTTTTATAACAAAACTCTTAGTTATCTATTCCATTAGTAACGAAATGCTCATTTTTAAATTAAAATATTATTTAACTATTTATAACCAAATATTTTATTACATAAATAATTAGTAACTATACTTAATTAAATAAATAATATTATTATATTATGAATGGGTAATGAAAAAATAAAATGCAACAAAATTGTTAATGTTTTAGTAACTCAATATTTCGTTACGCTATAAAATCTATTGTAACTAATACACTTTTTTGTTAATAATATCATATTTTTGGTAAAGACATGTTTTATCGTCATAAGGTAATCATTTGTAACGAACCAAAATATTCGTTACAAATACTTTTAGTGACGGGCTTTGACACATAAACCTTTGGTAACTAAAATTTTGTTACCAATTACCTAAGGTAATGAATTTAAGAACTAACATAACGAAATTCTTTGTTACTAAAAGTGTAATTTGTTGTAGTGACTATATTGATACTTTATGTCAGACTTACATATCATTGGATCCTTGTTGTAATAGATTACTCGTAAAAATTAGCCAACATATTTGATATTGGACCTTGTAAAGATATTCAAAAGACATAGTTAGTGCGAAATTAAAGATGCAAGTAAAATAATATTGAAAAGATTGGGGTAACTGAGATATACAATAGGATATGGTTAAATGGGCTTAATGAATAAATGTCGCGAGGCCCCATTAATGCTAAAAGTTAAGGATAGTGGCATCAGTGATCTGCCTAGTGACTTTTGAAATTAAGAATGTTATATTAAATTTTTGTGAGCATCTAGGCATAAAAAAGGATTAGAAAATATGGTGAAATAAAATAAGTTAGTCGCTTAAGTCTAATAAGGATACTAGGTATAAGTGCATTATGACTTAAAGAATTAGTACAACATTAAATCAAGGTATCTTACAATAATCTTTGGATTGATTAAGAACAAGGACGCGAGCCACTCAGTTAGCTGGGGAATTTCCTTTATATCTACTAGGTGAGTTTTATATTCACTATTACAAGAGCTTGCTGGGTAGAGAATTTATATGCTATATCTATGACTATTATTGCATGATGTTTGATACATATTTTCATGGCATTTTAGTTATGATAAATATTTCACACATTTGAAAGTCAAAGCTTGTGTGGTTCTACTCAAGATATACTCTTTTCAAATCTGCTTTCTTGATTTTTTAAACCTATAAAATGCAATTTGATATATAAAACGATCACATCATCACAATTTGATAGTGTATTGTGAATCAGTTACAGTATTTCTGATTTTGATTATATTGATAACTTTAAGTGTGGCAAATGTCTTATGACATGAATTATGCTAAAATAATATATTTTTAAGACCTTTGGGGAAGCCCTTGGGAAGTTCAGACTAGGAATGTAAATGAGATGAAACAATTCGCAAATGGTTTGAGCTCGGCTCAATGAAAGCTCATATTCGGCCCGATCTTTGCAAGCTTGAGTCAAGCCGAGCCAAGCTCAATAATATTCGGTTCGAAAAGCTCGCGAGTTTAAACAAGCTCTTTTATTATATATACATACACATATATATAATTATAATCTAAGCCAATATAATAAAATCTATAAAGATAAGAAAATAATAATAATAATAATAATAATAATTCAGTTTTTTATTTTTAGAAAAATATAGAACCAAATTATTTAAAAAATTTATAATTATATATTTTATTTTGAGTTTAAATGAGCTTTAGTTAATTCAAACTTATACGAATTCGAATTCGAGCTTAACAAATCGAGCTTTTTGCTTCTCTATAATGAACTTTATCTAGTCAAGCTCGATAAGGCTTGTCGAGCATTCGTCTATTTCAACAAGCCGAGTTTAAGCTTAGCTTTTTAAGCTCGACCAAGTTCAGCTCGAGTTCGAGCTCGCGAATTAATAAACGGTCCGAACTTGAACTTGTTAGATTCAGGCTCGACTTGGTTCGACTCGTTTTGTTTACACCCTTAGTTCAGACTTGGAGGGACACCATTGGAAGTTGGGCCAAGGACTAGATCCAAAAAGACAATTGGTGGAACGAGACGATGGTGATTGTCTCCCGGCTAATACCTACTCACGATCCTGACTCGCAGGCAGTTAAAAGTAGCTATTTGTGAATGGCGGGATCTAGCATGCAATCGACCATGCTATATATGTTAGTTATGTTCGAGCCGATCACACAAAATCTAAAAGGATAAGGGTTTTAGTATTTTTGAAAATAGAGTGACAAGGTTGGAGACCTCTTTGTGAAAGTGATTGATACATTTGATATTTATGTTTTGAACTTGAGTAATTTGTGAAAGTTGACTAGTTGTATCAAAACTGTGTCAATCATTATGTTTTTCTTCTTAAGGTTTAAAACTTTTTAAAGAAAGGCTTTGAAATTATGAAATCTAGGCACTCGTATGGGATGCCATTGAAATGGAACATTTAAGATTTGTGGAAAATTCTTTCAAATGATCGAAAAGTAAATTATTTATATTTTATCCTACGATCAACAGAGAATATATTTAAAGCATCTATCAGCATGCAAACTTACTAAGTTCATTCAGACTTAGTTTATTTTTGTATTATTTTTCATATTCTTTACCCCAGATAGGAGCAAATTATGGTAGGAGCTGAGCGATGTTTCACATAAGGTATACGGCTTAGCAGAAGTATATAAATGTATAGGTTGTAGTATACTAGAGTTGTTAAGTGAATGACATGGATAAGCCCGTGACTTCTATTGATTGGAGGATAAGTTTGAACTATAGAAGGTTGTTACTTTTGAAATTTTCTTATTTCATATATGCAAAGTGTTGATTTAATAAGATTGGGAGTATTTTGGTAATATTATACATGACTCATGATGTCATGAGAATGAACATTACTTGAAGATGACTGCAATTTATGTAATTTTGTCCCATCATGATCGCTAGGTGTTGTTGTGGGTATGTTCAGAGGTAGGGCTGTAAACGGATATTAAACGGACCGGATAGGTTGTATTCGTATCCATATCCGTATTCAATGGATATTTTTTATTAATATCCGAATTCGTATCTGTCGGATATTATCCGAATTTGGATATATCCGTATTCGATTATAATTATTCTGAATAGTCATTTATAAGTATCCGAATATTCATTTATGAATATCCGAATCCATTAACTTATAATAAAATGCATATTTTTTCTAATAAATTTCATTTAAAAAAATATCAAATAAATAATATTTAAAAATCTAGAAAAAACAACAAACAAACAATAAAATTAGCATACTTCAAAGATCAAAGATAATTTTTATTTTATTGTAGTAATTAATTTTTTTAATTTTAAAATTTAATTATTCATTAATTTGTTATATATTGATTAATTTTATATTAATTAATTTTTATCATTTATATATTGATTTTTCAAATTTTTTTATTTAATATTATTCAATTGTCATCATTATCGCCTAATTTTTTAATTAATTATTTAATTACTAATTTATACATATATTTATTTATATATAGATTATGAAGTTTCATATTAAAAAAATAAAAATAATTTATTATGTATAATAGTATATTATATATGGTAATTTTTAAAATATTATTTATATATTAAAATACATAAAAATATTATATGTTATATATAATATTTTTTTAATATTATTTATCGGATACAAATAATGGATTTAATTAAATTACGGATAATCGAATATATAAATGGATATGTATTCGGAGCGGATATTCAACAGATCGGATAAGCATTTACCATATTCGTATTCGTTTACAGTCGGATGTCTACTTATTGGATACGGACAATATCCGCTTTAAATAGATACGGAGAAATAGCCCCATAAACAAATTCAAATACGAACGGTAAACGAATTTTTGAATATCCATTTACAGCCCTATTCAAAGGAATGATGGCTATGTTAAGTGTGACTTCCTAGGTTCTAACTATAGGTTTATTTTTATTAAAAGTTGGTTGTTTGAATTAAATGCTTTGAATTTTGGAAGAATTGTCTTATCTAGGAAATTGGTATATAGAATGAGTAGCACTTTGGTAGGGAATAGACACCTCCCCCTTGGGGGCACTACAAAAACTTATACATACAATTCCTTTGAAATTACTCTTTCTATAATAATAATTAAAAAATTATAAAATATTCTATAACTAGACTACTTAATTTTTTGTGATAAGGGTAGAATATCTTTATTGCACTTTTTATAAGTTTAATTTGAAGAATCATTGATAGAATCCATGACTCTTTATTTATTGTTTTTGTGCATAACTTTTAATCTTTCAAAGATATACAAATATAATTAATATTTTAAATTATATGTTTAATTAGCTGTGAATTAAGTTGATGACACTTTTACTTTTTTTTTATTGTAAAAATTGAGAGGTGCTTAATTATTCTTATTTTTTATTTTTTATTTATATTTTTATAATAATTTATAACAATGTAATATTTTTATAATATTACTATATAATATATGAGTAAAATATATGATTAAATAAAATTACACGACAATCAAATAAGTTGGAATACAATGTTAAACATTTGCAAAGTGAATTGTTTTTTAAAAAAAATATAATGTCTTTTGTTAAATTTTGGAAGTAATTTTGTAAAAGACATTCCCACTGGAATCTAGATTAGGATTTGTCAAACCCATAGGAAAGGGAGGGAATGTCAATTTTAGGAATGAGGATTCCCATATCCAAAATATATCAAACATGCGTTTAAGAATAAACTTAAAAATAAGTATGGCAATGGGGCGGGTTTGGGATTGGTTCGCCAAAACATGGGCCTTGCACTATTAAAATTTTTAAGGTCCCAAGACTCAGCCTGCCCCAATTATAATATTAGCGGGTTGGATCCATTAGGCTTGTTAGACTCATTTTGTATTTTTAAAAAAATTAAAAAAAATAATATCAACATAACTTTTAAAATAAGAGAAGTAATATTATTAACAAAGAATTAATTGTTTAGATATTTACATATGCATGCTTTTGTTCTTGAAAAATTATAAATTGCAAAATTGTTGCCACTTAGACATGCATATTCGATGTATAAACTATTTTATGATGATAATATTATTCTTTAACATAAAACATGTATGCAATATGCATATTTCTCAAATATATATGAATACATATCATATAAAAAAGTATACTCATGATAAATAAAATTAATATATATAATATTCCAAAGGGATGAATTTGGGATAAGTTTGGGATTGAAAATTAAAATGCAAGACCTGCGCCAAACCCGGTTATACTTTTCACACTTTAAACGTTTTGAAGTGTGAAAAATAATTTTAAAGAGGCCGTGCACTATTTTTTTTTTAAATGTTAACAATTTTTTAATTTAACCATTTAATTACCAAATTGATAGTAATAACATTTTATATTCACAATCTTATTCTATCTAATATTTTTAGGCATTTGATTGAAATTAATAATGTCATAATCTTATTTAATTGTGAAGATTACATTCCACATTAGTGCATACTATAATTTCCATCAATCTCAATTTGCTATTTGATACAAGAGACTCAAAACTCAAGACATAAGTATTGATATTTCTCGACATATGTAAATAAGTAATTTTACAACTAATTTTAGGGGTGAGATTACAATCGCACATATATACATCCAATTTGAATAGTATTTAATTTGATAAATAGTTTCGAGTCATCCACTATCGTCGTCAGGTTTGACATTTTTAGATATTTCTTATCAAACACAACATTATGTGCTACTAAGGGTTGTAGTATTAAGTAATTTTCATAATCAAACGCTATCTTAGAATATAATTGTAGTCGGATCGAGAATCTACAAATTCTCAAATACTTTCAAAAAAATACTTATTAACTAAAAGAATAATAAAAAAAGGAAACTCGTGGCCAACAGCTGGGTTGATCTCTTCTTGTGATGCGACTTTGTAGCTTCACGTACCCGGTACACCACCTAGACTGATGGAAAACAGCTATACCATTTTGAGAGTTGCAATCCACGCGGGACATCTGAGCCTGAAATTTGAACATCCATGGATAATTATTAAAATTGAAAAGGGCCTTTTAAGAAAATAAATAAATAAATAAATAAAGTTGGGAGAGAAGAGAATATTACAATAGTGTTTTGCTTGTAAGTTGAAAGGCAGAGGATTCTCTGTATAAAATATTAAATATAGGATAAACAAAGCCTGCCAGATAACCAACATTGTTCCTTTCCTTGCATGCTGGAACACAAGCATCCAAACCATGCCAACTTTGCACACTCCACACAAAAGCAACCAATGGCATTCTGGTAATTTCAGTCAGTTGTTTTATCATATTCAAGTTTTAGCCTGCCTAGCATACATGCTTGGATTTTTTGTGTTGGACAATTATGTAAATCAAACTGATTAGAATCAGACAAATCACAATAAATACAAAGGTAATGTTTGGATATGTTTTTTTTTTTTGATTTTATTATGTGTTTATTGTGTATTTTAGGAGAATGAATAATGAAGAAATTGTGTGAGAATATGAAATAAAGATTGGATAATGTGATTGATGTTTGGTTATTGTTTTTAAAAATAGTAAAAAATGGGGTTTGGGAGTTTTGATATGTTTAAATATGTTTTTTAGGGAGCATTTTTTATTGTAGATGTCATATTATTACCTTTGTGTTGGTGTTTAAGGGTGAAAATTGATATTAAAGATATTTGTAAGGATATTAATTAAAAATATTATATATATATATTTGTATATGTATTGAAGAGATATAATTATGTTGTAAGTTTGTAATGATTAAGTGAGTTGTATTATAATATTTTATGGATTTTATTTGTTAATTGAAAATTTGTTTAATTGTAATTATTATTATTATTATTATTATTATTATTATTAGTAGTAGTAGTAGTAGTAATAGTATATTTATCCTAACTATTATTAGTAATATTACTACTACGATTATTATTATTATTATTATTATTATTATTATTATTATTGTTATTACGAATACTATTACCATTACTAGTATTAGTATTATTATTGTTTTATTTATTATTAATACTACTTACATTATAAATATAATTAATATCATTATTATTATTATTATTATAATTATTAGTATTATTATTATTAATTTTATTATTATTATTATTTTTATTAGTATTATTATTAATTATTTTTATTATTATTATAATATTATTATTATTAAAGTAAAATGGGTATGTGGTGTGGGGGGAGGGGGGTGTGGCAGGGGGGCAGAGGCTGTGACAGGTGGGTGCAATGGGTTGGGGTAGGATAAATAGGGGGTGTGGAAGAATGTAAAATTAAAGTAAAATTTGGTAAATAATAGAAAGAATAAAAAAAAAATTATTGTATTTTACTATAATAAAAAATGAAAAAAAAAATGAGTTAGAATATTCGAAAATATTCTCTCAAATCAAACTTATTTTAGGAGAACAAATCCAAATAAAGCCAAAGCTTGTCTCAATCAGTAATTCTCAAGGGCAAAAATTAAGTAAAAGGATCATATGCACCTAGCATCATTCATGTGAAAGACTGTCTGTCTTTCTTTCTTTCTTTCCTTTTAAATTTACACAACCGTAATTTAAAATTTATTAGGCTCAAATCCCCATTTTTTTTCTTAACTATATATATATATATATATTTAAATACGTACATCGCACTTAGATTTATTAAAGTTCTAATTCTGAATCTTACATATACAATTATGAGGATGATATTATTGAATCAATTAATCATTTCATATTCAAATTTCAACTATCATAATATAAATGTGAAAATAATATTCATTGAGCCAATTTACTTCACTCATAAAAATATATTGCATATGCCTACTTATAGATATGACTTCATTTGACTATTTTGGTATTTGGCGTGTCCCACACTTTGCTTTTTAGTTTAACTCTGGGTTTAGTTATATTTATTTAAAAAATTATATAAGTTTTTATATTTGCATAATATGTATTAAAAATTAATAAATATTTTATTTTATTTGACAAATGAATTCTTAAAGTGTTTAGATAAAAATAAACTTTTGAAGCATTTGTTAATATTAGATTCTAAAATAAGCTCTCAAAGAATTTAGATAAAATAAAACTTTAGAGTTCATAAAATATTAGTAATGATATTTTGTAATTAGTATATTAAAATTAATTTTTTATATAATAAATCAATAATCTTTTTACTATTTTTAAAAAGTAAAGTTCTCACATTTTACTTTTGAAGCATTTGTTAATATTATATTCTAAGATACACTCTCAAAGAATTTAAATAAAATAAAATTTTAGAGTTCATAAAATATTAGTAATGATGTTTAAAATAAAAAAAAAATTTAAAATTTTTTATATAATAAATAAAAAATCTTTTTACTATTTTTAAAAAGTAAAGTTCTCAGATTTTACTTTTGAAGCATTTGTTAATATTAGATTCTAAGATAAGCTCTCAAAGAATTTAGATAAAATAAAACTTTAGAGTTCATAAAATATTAGTAATGATGTTCTACAATTAGTATATTTAAAATTAATTTTTTTTAAAATTTTTTATATAATAAATCAAGAATCTTTTTACTATTTTTAAAAAGTAAACTTCTCACATTTTATTTTAGAATTTTACAAATTTATTTTTAAAATTTTATCAAATATTTAGTAAAATTTAAATATTTTACGAGATAGTCTAAGAAATTTCTAACCTAGTCAATTACTCTCTTAATTCTTAAATAGTTTGATTTGAAATAGTGAATATCTCTAGTGCATTCTTGCATTTAAGAAGATTATCGTACTTGAATAAATTGATCACCTACGTGACCTCAAGAGTAAGAAAATATTAGTATTTGATCATCGATCTCCTCTCAATTATATTATTGAGAGGCGGGCCAGAATTTTTTCTACATTAAATTCTAATTTCTTTTTGATTTACCCATGGATTTGTGATATCCCATCGATGTAGTCTAACCTAGGCTAATTGCACTTCTGTGTGAAAGTTAGTTTAGAAGATTCCAAGTACATAGTATTCGATGTAGTCTAATCTAGACTAATTTGGCATGTCTACTGTGGGATATGTTTGTATTTATTTTATATAAGGTATTATTAAATTAAATAATATATATATTTTTACAATAAGTCATTATTAATTATGCAATAAGTTGTTGGTTAACGTTTTTAGTATATTAAATGCTAAGTAAATATTAAAAAATAATAATTAAAAAATGTTTTCAAAAATAAAATTATTGTATCAAACAACATAACTTCATAATTTTAAATTATATATTTTATAATATTAAAATAATAAATATTATTTAAAATAATATAGTTAAATATATTTATCTGTATTTATTAACTAAAATAAAAAATTTAAGAATAAATATAAAATCTAAAACTATCATCCTAGTAATATAATTTAAATTTTAAATAAGAAATTTAATAATTTTCATTATTTTAATATACTATGACAATTTTAAAAATACAATAAGTTAAAAAGATAATTATTTTTTATTAATACTAATACTATATAAAAATATAAAATATTATTTAAAATAATTTGATTAAATTAATTAATTTAAAAGAAAATCATCTTTCTTCTTGATGTTGCTGAAAGCTACGCATAGAGAAAAAGAGAGTTGTACTAATGGTAAATCAACCAGGAAGGTTGAGTACTTGGGATTGTGCATAACTTGGGGTTTGAGATCTGCAACCACAACATATGTTAAACTAGCCGAGGTGCCCCCAGTTAAGGCACTCCGACACTTAAGTTAGTTTTGGTCGAGATGAAGAAATCGAACAGAATATAGAGAATGTAAGGTTTATAATGTATGAGATATTACCTTAAGCGTAGTTGAACATGAAGTATTTATAGCTTTCTGTAGGCGTGATTTGACTAGTATTTATAGCTTTCTGTAGGCGTGATTTGACCCTAGTACCCTTTTCAGGTGTATTGCCTTTTGTCTTTGTCGAGGGGTTGGGGGTCATTCGATATCCAGATTTCGATACTGTGCCAAGTGGTTAAATCTTCTGTTTTTTTGGATGAACAATGCCAGTGGAGGAGCGTTTCTGCCAAAATTGTTGACCGGGTTGTCAGAGTTGATGGCAGCGGTTGTACCAATTGTCACGCGTCATTAATGCGAAGGCATGCAGTCTATCAGACGAATAAACATGGAAGAGATCTGAGTCAACGCTAGAGTGGGTCTTAAGATTGATATATGTCGACCAGACTTGAATATTAGAACTTCTAGAGTGGTCCTGAGATCGATACGGGTCGACCGCAGACCCTACCAAGTGAGATCGATACTGATCGACCAAATAAACTTACTGTTGGGCCTCCTGGACTGTCTCATTTGATGTTGGGCTTGTTGGACTTACTAGGTTATTTCATATCACTTCTCCTTGCCCCCAAGCTGCAACCGCCCAAACACCACCCTACCCGTCCCCCCAACCCATGTCCTTTCTCCGCAACCAACCCCCCTACCCAATAGAGAGTGTGTGTATGTGCGCATACTATGTATATATTTTATGTATTTATAAATATAAATATTTATATATATTTTTAATAATGTGTACTTGTTGTTTACTATTTACTTTTTTATTAATTGTTTTTTAAATGTTTTCAATGGAGGACAAAATGATCATTTCAAGTTTTTGTTAAGATTGGGAAGTGATTGAAATTTTTTAAAATATAAATATAAATTCATTTTAACCAATATATGAATACAAAATATTAAAATAATATAACTAATTAAAATTCACCATTAACCTATTGTACAAGTAGCAGGTTAATTCTATTTTATTATATTGCCAACTATCATTAAAATAAAAGGATATGATGTTATACTTTAAATTTAATGGCTAAAATTAAATATATTTATACACTTCTCATATGATGTATGCACAACCAAATTTGCATCATAGACTACTCCTAATATTTTCGTGAAAGTTGAAACTGAAAATCCAAAAGAAAGAAAATTATAGTCCAAACAGAAAGTTCTTAAGGGCCCATTTTGTTTTATTTTTATTTTCAGTTCTTATTTCTATTATTTTCAAAATTTAAAAAATTTAATTAATAAAAATAAATTAAAAATGAGTTCGTATTTAAATAAATTATTAAAAAAATAATGATTATACTGAATTTAGTAGGCTGTAGATAAAAAAAATATAAATAATAAAATAGAGAGAGAAGGTGTATTAATTATTGGGAGAAAATATATAAATTATTGAAAAATATATTGTGAGAATAAAAATAAAAATAAAAATAATATCAAGTGAAAATATATAAATAGTGATGTATTTTTATTTTTAAATAATAAAAAAATGTAAAAATATGATATGACAAATGAAACCAAACAACCAGTAATTGGCTAGGTCAAGTCAAAGCGTGAATCTAGAACAGGCCAAAATTTCTCACTGGGTTACACGACGATGAAGAAACTTCCGCCTTTAAGAGTCCGTCCTCAATTTTGACAAGGTGAAAGTTGAAACCCCACCTTCCATGATCCACATGCCATGTGATTTATTCATAAATAAATGGAGGACAAAGAAAAAAAAAATGCATCTCTTCCGATAATATAATATATAACACAATCAAATGTAAAAATATTAATAGAAACAGCATTATTTGATATAAATGTAGCCAATTAAGTATGTGTATATGGCACTGTGATGTACGCTCTCCTTCCAATAATGAATATCCATATTTGAATTAACACAAAAAATTTAAATATGAATTAAAAAAAAGCGCTTGTATTTTTTTAATCTTATAAGTTATAATCTAAAATATGCCAACAGTACGGGCTAGTGCTTATTTGTTTGTACAAGTCCAAGCGTCCCGCTTTTATTTTTAATAATTTTAAAAATTAAAAAATTAACTTTTACTTTAAAAATAAAAATAAATTTGTATTTGAATATTTTGTTTGGAGATAATTATTAGGGTTGTATATGATTGAAAATTCAAGTAATTTATATTTTCTAAACCTAAAAACATGTGTTTTTTTAAATATATGTATTTTTAATTATTATAAAATGATAGTTGATATTTTTATGTCAAATTGAATTTAAATTTGAATAAGGCAATAATAGGAAGATAAAGTACATTTATGAGAAATTAAAATTAAAAATAAAAACAAGCAATCTTTTTACTGAAGGTATATATAAATTAATAATTTTTGATTTTTAAATAAAAAAATAAGAATAAAACTTGAAAATATAAACAAACAGAGCCTAAATTTTTAAAACAATAACAATAGGATATGGAGCTCCTAGCTTATTTCTTCGAATTAATATATGTGAGATAAAGCTCAAATGAAATTGATAATGATGTGTTTGCACTACCTTTCCCTAGTATGAGGTATTTTAATTCAAATGATAGTTTAAAAATAAATAAAAGATTATTTATATAAAATTATTAAATTATAGAAAAATTAATAAAATATATGATGTTTATTTATTGAACTTTATTTTAGCTTTCCTATTGTTCTAATTTGGCATCCTTTCCTTTTTATATAAAGAAATGCATGAAATTAATGAAAGATCAATTTCATATTTATATACATACCTTGGCAGAATCTTCGACGCGTTGTATTTGTAAACGTGTTTTTTTTTATTTAACATGGAATGCTCATTTCTCTTTACAAGTGCAATACAGTTCAGACTTGAGAAATTGAGAAATTGGCAAGTGGAGTAGCAACAAGAAAAAGGAAACAAATTGAAATTTGAGAGAAATTCCAAACGAGAGGTTAAAAATCATTGAGCACGTGCTGGCATTCCCGTGATTCCACCCCATCCCAAAAACATCCAATCTCATAGAACAAACGCCCTCCACCACAACCACCGGAAAACTACTTCTCCGGCGACGATATATCGCGGAGGAGTAGAATCGCAATTTCGTCAATGGACGCCCCTGGCACGCCGAGCCGGAGCTCCGCGACGGGCCGCTCCTCGGTGATCGACTCTTTACTCGGCACGCTATCCGGCGTTCGTGTAATGGCCAAGGAGGAGCTCCGGAAGAAAATCACGTTTCCTGAATATCTCAGGCTTGCCATGAGGGAGGCCATCCAAGCCAAGGACCTCGGCGCATCCGCCGTGGTGCAGCATTACGAGGCGGGTAACGCCGAGGGATCGGAGCCGGTTGAGCCGGCTGAGTGGCCGATGGTAGTATTTATCAACTCGAGGAGTGGGGGGCGCCACGGACCCGAACTCATGGCCCGGCTCCAGGAACTCATGGGTGAAGAACAGGTAATTTAAACGCATAACTCGTGCGCCTAGACGCACCTTCCTACGTATATTTACGGACTTGTTTACGTTTTGCATTATAGTGTTCGGGTGCAATTGTTGGGTAAAATTAAGTTTGCCCCTTAACTATGTGCCTGTAACATTTTGGCCCTCAAACTTTGAAAATAAGCACTTTTACCCCTCTAACTACGAAAATATTATATGTAATTTTTTTTCCCTTGTCATTTCTATCCCCTCTGTGCATAATATATAGAAAATATTGACATTTTAGAATTGTTTGTTCGACTTAAATACTTAATAATGTAAAACAACTAATTTATATTAAATCAACTATAAACAAATGTAATTGAACTTTATACAGAGATTTTTATTTAAAAAATTACTTATTTCTAACTATTCTAAATAGTCGTTGTGTAATTAATAGTTATGAGGTAGTGTGATGTGAAACTGTGTTTAAAGATATATATATATATATATATATATTTGAAAACAATAGTATCAAATCTCGAGAATAAAAATATAAGGGCAGGACAGCTCATCAACTGCTCTGACATTTTGGCACTGGTTATATCCATGCATCAAAGCCCCGTAGTACACCCGGGATTTGTACTATAGGTAATGATTGCACTAGTTTGGTCACTTTGACCTTCTTGGTGAAGAGGCAACCCTACTTCAAAGTTAAGAGGCCAATTTTCCAAGTACCATAGAAGGAGTTGTTTGGCATCCCCGGGTGTATCCTACGTATCAACTTGTGTTTTCTTAAAAATTATCAAATAAAATGATCATTTTAGTACAAAATTCAGTTTATCATTTTATAGTTGGTTTTAGGGCTGTAAAGAAGTTGTCCTCTTAAGATATTTTAGGCCTAAGTTTAAGCTTACTTTAAAAATTTGAGCTTGAGCTCAACCTTGGGCTTGTTGCGAGCTCATCAAACTTTTAAATTTAAATTCAAGCTTGAATTCATTTAAAATATATCAAGTTTGAGCTCGACTCTATTGCAATCAAGTCTTTTTGAGCTTGAGCTTATCCATAATGAAAACATAAATTTGAATTTTAGATTTATATGAATTATACTATTTAGTTATTTTTAAATATGGTTACTAATATCATTAATCAATAAGTTGTCTTGTAATATATTTTTATATTAAATTAAAACAAATCTAAAATTAAGGATATGGTTATTGTTATATTAAGTTATCATGACAAATAGTTTGAATTTGTCTACACTGTGGTTTTTACTTTAAGAAGTTTCTGTGTTTTGCTAACTCGAAAGTTAAGAAAAACCAATGTCTTTGTAGCTACTGAATAAATGAATAATCTTGCCACTTCCCTACTTCAAAAAATAAAAATTGGAATGCTTTGAAATGAATTATCTAAATGAAGTATTTTGCTATTAAATGAATATGTTCAACAAGATAAATTGTCTAGAACATTACCTTTATATATTTCTAGCCGACAAAAAGTCTGACAATAACTCCTATAAACGATAAGAATTTTCTGCCTATGAATTTCACTTTTGGCACATTACTATTCAAAACTGAAAATTCAAAAGAGATATTTCTGCAGAAGAAAAATGACTTTCGTTGAACTTACCCAAGAAAAAGAGCTTTCCTTGATTTTTGTGGATGATTACTGATTATATTCCGATAAGGGTATCACAAATTGGTTTTGTAAGTTTTAGGCAGACAACTGCTAAAAGTACATATTTTTTTCTTTTAGTTTTTAAGTAGTGGAGTCCAATATAATTTTTATAAAGAAAAATTTTCTCATTAGATCTTTGCAAGACTTCATTATAGGACTGGATGCAAAGTTTCTCATTAATCTTACAAGTCTTTAGTTAATATATTTTTTAGGTAACAAGCAATGAATATCTAGGATAGGAGGGTGTGTCTTTTAGGTCATTCCTCTTTAAGGTTAAAATGTGAGGCAAGAATGTGCAAAAGTAGATAAAGTGTTAGTCAGAAAACTACCAAATTTATCATTTTTCATATGGCAAAGTGCTATGAGGCAATTCATTTTTAAATGATTAGTGTCTTTCCTGACACTTCTGGTGGGAGAAAGGTACCATATATATTTATTAACGAGGAATTTTTTTTTCTTTTTTTTTTCTTCAACGGAAAAAATTAAGGTAGCAAAATGCAAAATTCACTATTAAAGTAGTGACGTGGTGAGGCTTTATATATATATATATATATATATATTTTAAGGCATCAAAATACCCAGGTTAGTACTTTTGAGATAGAGAAGTGCCAAATTAGTGATTGAGGACATTTTGCATTTACTGGTGGGTGGCAACATGGAATGATATCAAAATGTTTGAGGAATTTTCTCTTTTTCTATCATTTTCTGTTATTTAAGTTTACATTTGTTTGTTTGATGGATAAGACCTGATGACTGAATCATACTAAACTTTCATATGCATCTTAGCTCTATTTTCTCATTGGATGTTTTATTTAGTTGCAGCAGGATCTGTTTATGGTTAGTTATCTGTAGACATCTGATTGATTGTTGGTATTACTTTGATATAAGTTTTGAAGAGTTATGGAAGTGATCTTAAAGTTTAGATGTTTATACTCCAGTTACTGTAGAATAATATACTATGCTGCACTTGGCGTCTTAGCTAGTACTCCATAATTGTTGATCTGATGCTACTCGAAGATGGTTGTATTTTCAGGAGCTCGCAGGCATAAATAAAGTGATCTAGCCATAAAACCTCATCCATAATCTTGGTACTATGCATGTGTCGACATGACTATTTTTATAAGTTCAATAAACAACAATTTATTATTTTTCTTAAAAACATATTATGATGCATTAACATTTGATTATTGTGTCAACATTCTTAATTAATCAATCTAGTAAGTATAAAATTGTGGGGTCTTTGACTTTTGGACAGAGGAAGCATAGTTCTTCTTCTGGTTTGATAATATTCTCCTGCTATATTAAAGAATTGCAGCTCAAAGCTTGTTTATAGAAAACTTCGTGCAAATTGTCTTTCTTTTTGGTTAAATGCTACCAGGTTTTTGACCTTTCGGCCGTGAAGCCTCATGAATTTGTTCAATATGGATTGTCTTGCCTGGAGAATTTTGCTATCCTCGGAGACAACTGTGCAAAAGAGACTCGTGAAAAACTTAGGATTGTGGTACACATCTTGAGCTGACTTTGACTATGCTTACCACTTTTCCACTTTCCCATACACCAGTACTCTTGCTATTTTAGTGCTTATGGTAAATTTAAATAGAAAACCTTAATCTATCAATCTTAATCTATCTAGTATTTGGTAGGTGGCTGGTGGTGATGGTACTGTTGGCTGGGTCCTCGGGTGTCTTGGGGAGCTTAACAAACTGGGCAGGCTGCCAGTTCCACCAACTGGAATTATTCCACTTGGTACTGGAAATGACTTGTCAAGGAGTTTTGGTTGGGTATGCTTTCATCTGCATCAAACTTCCCATTTCTGCCCTGTCTAGCCAGTTTTAGAGATCTCTCAAATGGCCTTTGCAGGGTGGCTCATTCCCGTATAACTGGAAAACAGCTGTTAAAAAAATCCTTGAGAAGGTCTCTGATGGTCCTACTGCTCGTCTTGATAGGTATCTTTAGTTTGTTACCTTGATTAATCTTTCGTGTCATGCAGTTGGTATTTGCAATTAGTTTTACTTGGTTAATGAAAAGTGGACATATATTTGATAACCCCCTTGGGGATGACTTGCTATCTCATTTTGTACTGTTTACCATAGATTCATGCATTTTTTTTTCTTTTTCTTCTTCTTCTTTTTTATTTTATTTTTTGTTGGGGGGGAGGGGTTGACTATGTCGGTAGGTTGCTGAGGACAATGCAAAAGTATAGGCTGTTTTCCATTCTATAGAAGCATTAATCTGATGATAAAATTCTTTTGTACAAATGCAACTGGAAGGCAAACAAGAGGTTTTGTAATTTCCTTCGCCAAGAACCATTTCATGATGGGTGGGATATGGATTTCTTGATACATTACTTTGAGTAAATACAAATTACAAAAAGAATTTCAAAACTGTGAGAGGAAATTGCATGATCCACATGGTTGAGACATTAGAATACAATAGCAAGACACATAGTTGGTAGACAGGTGAAATCTTTATATTTGCTGAAATGAGTTCTTAAACTGCTATTTATTTGTAAATTTTAAGTATTATATATGTTACTATATAATTTGTGCAGCTGAAGATGTTGAGATCTGAAGTCTTGTGAGTGAAAATGGCTTAAACATCTCCAAACGTTCTATATATATGCCAATCTGGCAGATGTACTTATGCCGCACACAAATAATTGATTAAAATGTATAATTATCTATACATTGGCACTGCCAACACCTGTTTATTTTTGGTAATGTCTTTTCTAGTTAGTCATCAATCATCATATTTTATTGTATTTTTTTCTATAAAGGTTCACTGCCGTGGTAGTTTTACCAAATGCACCCTTAATGTGCAGTTGGCAGGTTTTAATATCAATGCCAGCTGGGGAAGAGTTCGAGGCACCTTATTCTCTGAAGGCAACGGAAGAAACCCCTCTCGATCGGGTTTGTGGTTGAAGTTAGGTTTTTGTTTCGTTTTTCTGGAGTAATTCACTTTATTCTCAATCAGTAAAGCTTATGATTCTTTGTTGATTCATAAATTTTCTGTCTGTCCTTATTTAGTTGCTTACTCACTTTGCAAGTGCTGGCTGATAATACATGACACAAAAGTTAATGTTCATGATGAATGACAGAATGAGTAAATAAGTAGCTATGTATTCTATCTTTTACATATACTTGTTCCTCTAAGCTTATTTTGCTGACTTCAAAGAGTAGATCTGGTATGCTCTAGCTTTTGGAGCTTCTAAGATATTATATCTTAACCAGTAAACTTTTATGGATGAAATAAATTTTAAGAGTAACAACAAAAAACTAAATGCGGGCTGTGTAGTTGGTCAAAGTTGAAGATCTGAAGATCTTGAAAATAAGTTGAGGTCTACTCATTTTTTTAAAAGAGTTTATAAGCTTTCCATCGCTCCTTTCTTTTGCAGTGTAATACACTTTTTCCTTGAAAAATTTCGCATGAAACGTGACGACAATGTATTAGGACGAAAATCATTTTCGGAGAAGTTCGACTTTAAAGTTACCTTGGTAAAAGTCACATACTTCTTAGCCTTGAAGATCACCATTTTCTTTCTTTGAACTTGGGAAAACTTTTAGATGCCTGATTTTGATGATATTGCTAAGTTAAGGTCTCACAACCAAACTAAGTTGTACGCAAAAGTTCTCAATGAATCCTCATTCCATTCACATTCTTTGTCATACCTCAATCATTTGAAATTTTGAATCTAGTTTTTCAGGGTTTAACTTGTCAGATGTTCTTTATCTTTATTTTTTGGTATAGTTTTTGGTCTTTGTAGTTTTGAGGAGTACAATTTATGTTGTGTAAAGCACATCTCTTTTGCCTCTTTTTTCCCCAAAAAATTAATGTGCAAATTCAAAAATTATTTTAAAGGTATAGTAGTGAGAAGAAAGAAGAGTATCCGGAAATCTTGTCTCCATCACCACCCTATTCCCCAATTCAATGTGCAAGAATGTTAAGAGATAGGCCACCTGTCTTTTAAATATATATCTCTACATTCATCTCAAGCTGCTGGTGCAGATTGCATCGCATTGAAAGGGATAAGGAAATTCTGATTTTCCACTTGTCAGAATCATGAAAGATGAATGTTGGCATAGCCTTTTTTGAGATTGATTACCAGATTCTTTTCTCTATATCTTCCCTATAGATGCGTTTCTTTTGCATCATTAGTTTTGGTGATAAAGCCCAAAGAACAAAATTGTGAGAGGTTGTTTTAGGATGTTGTTGCTTAAATTACAGAAATCCATGCCTGTAAGTGCATGAGCAACTTCATTGCCAGCATATATGAGAACAATATAAATTTTGCTAGTTAAATCATTATTTTGTTTGGGATATGGTACCAATCTATATGCAATATAACCAAGATAATGATTTCCACTATTGTGTTCACCTTTTGGGGATTAAAAGAGAATAAACTTGTCTCACTTTGTCTTGGTTATGTTTCCTTAGTTTTGTGTATTTATTGTTCTTCATGTGCAGGAACTGGAAGTTGAAGGGGAGTTTCCGGAGAAGGTTGCCTGCCATCAAGGAGTCTTTTATAATTATTTCAGCATAGGTCTGTATTTGAATTTCAATTTCATTCTCTCTGTATACATTTATATTTTTCTGGTTGAAAATGTACTGTGTTATGTGGATGAAGGAATGGATGCCCAAGTTGCTTATGGTTTCCATCATTTACGCAATGAAAAGCCTTATGTTGCTCAGGGGCCCGTATCAAACAAGGTGAAAATTGTTTGTCCAATCTCTAACATTAATTTTCTCTAAATCTGCTTCGCATTTGGTGTGGAATGCGATTCTTAACTCCCAGGACTCAGAATTCTGATATCCTGAATTGTAAATTGTATGAAACTTGAATCTGACAGCAACAAGGTCCTGAAACTTCAGATACGATATTTATGTTTCCTTCAATCTTCCCTTTTATATATTGTTATTGGATGAATTGACAAAGCTTTGTATGTTATGAAACACTGAGGGTTGAGCATGTAGATAGGACATCAGTGTTTTAGTTAATAAATTATGTTTCTGGTGCAATGTGCTGCGTCTACTTCTGCTAGAGCTGTATTTGAAGGTTGAGCCACTGGGTATCTCAACAGGTTTGGGGTATAGTGTCAAAAGTCTTAATACTTGTGCGTATTCTTCAAATAGATGAATACAAGAGGACATGATGGTTGGAAATCTACTTCTGAAATTGAAATTTTAAATAATTTTTCCTCGAAAGGTAATTTTTCAAGTTCATCACTTACATTGAATCATCTGCTGATCACAAACATAAAGTTTGGCATTGGAGGTTACTCGATTTTGAGTCTAGTTTTATTTTCAATATATCTGTATGTATTGTGCATCATCTGGTGCTGCTTCCTACAATTATTTTTGAATTTTGTGCAAAGATCATATACTTTGAGTAAGTTGTGAATTCATTTTCTTTTTAAATGATTTTCCACTGTCATGGTACTTAAATTTCTGCCTCTTGAATGCAGATAGTCTATTCTGGATACAGTTGCACACAAGGGTGGTTCTTCACACCATGCAGCAGCGATCCTGGCTTAAGGTCAGATTTTGTCTCACATTCTCCAAAATGGCAATTAAATTTTCCTATTCAGAGATATGCACCTAGTTGAATCATCTTCAGACATTTACTAGTTGATGACACAATTGCTGTTCCTTGCAAAAGTTTTGGTCTTTGTGTATCAATTAAATCTTGGTTTGTGATATTTTCTGACTAAGCTTTTCTCAAAGAGGTTCCAAAATTTCATAAACTATTAATTTATGCTGTGTTTTAAAAAGTAAACTTCTAGCTTTTCTGTCCCAAGTTGACTTGTTTTTTTTTGCTTCAAACCTTGGTTAACAATTTTTGTCATTTTAATTACAAGTTATCCATCAATGTCTTTCATTTGGGAATGCTCGTGATACTGGAACATGCCTCTCATTTTAAGCTTTTAATCTTTTCACATTTTGGCATCCTTCTTATTTCACCTTGGTCCTGTCGTTCCTATTGCTAACTAGCAAATTTGCTTATTTTTATCTTTATTTAGGAAAATACTTGATTCAACTTATCTGTTTATATTTCTTTTTTCGTTCTGTCAGTTGTTGATGAGAATATTGCAACTTAAATAGCATGAGTCAAGGATTATGCATGAGCCATTGTACTTGGTCTTTATAATTTATCTTATTTATCTATTAAATTCTATATTTTTGGGTGGGTTTTGGGGATGGGCTTGGCATTTTTCTTGTTCTGCTTTGTTTGACTTAACTTATTATGAACTGTTTCTCCTGGTACTCTGATCCATCCAACTCTTTCTCTTGGCATGTAGTTTTACCATGTCCAAAGGGAAGGAAGAATATTTCTGGATCCTTGCGCTTCTACTTTAATTATATAAATTCCATAAATGAGAATATGATACCACAAATATTTGAATATTCTTATGCACTCGTTAACATTCTAGTGAGTTTATTACCTATACTATTTTATCTTTGAATGCACCAATCTGGTGGAATATATTGCATATTTCTTTCAGCCGACTGTAGTTTTTGTGGAGTAACAAATGTTAATTAAAATTGAAGTGCCAACTATCCAATATGTCCTTGTCCTTACACTGGTGACTTTTGCTTAAACTGACTGGCTACATGTTCATATTGTTCCTGCAGGTCTTTGAGGAACATCTTGAGGATATATGTTAAAAAGGTCTATTGTTCAAATTGGGAAAAAATCCCTGTCCCGTCGAGGTTGATTTTTTTCCACATCTGGTTTTATTATTTTTACATCCCTCAAATTAAGTTGAATGATCATGTTCTGAGTGCTCTCAATCAGTTACTAATTTTATTTATTTAGATTTTGATACATTTTGCTTTAATTGACCTCAATTTTATGATCTTTTAGTGTGAGATGTATTGTTGCTCTCAATCTTCCTAGCTATGGAAGTGGACGAAATCCTTGGGGCAATTTGAAGCCAGATTATCTAGAGAAGGTATTGAGATTGTTCACATCTTCCAAGTTGAACTTATTAACATGACATGGTTGCATCTTATTCACTTTCTTTTTTTGTTATGTTGATGCGAAGTATTTTATGTCACATTTATCTGAACAACATTATAATTTTATTTGCTTCTTTATGTAAAGGGTTATTGGTTCACCTCATTGATTTTAGGATATTTTCTCTACTAAATTCATTGTTTGTAATATAAGTCCAGCCTGTGTATGCTTTCTTTCTCCCAAATTCCATCTGTTATTGCAATCTATTAATTGATACTAGTCTCCATTTAACTCTGATAAGTTTGGATGTCTTTTTGCTGCAGCCTCACCACATTGTAATTCGCTTAGTTTTTCTTTTTCTCCTGAAAAGGGTGATTTTGGAAGTGCATGTTTGGGTGTCACCTACCTCAGTTTTGGTTTTAAAGCATGTTCCTTAGACGCTGCACTGCCAAAAGTAAATCTGTGAATAACTATGAAGATCATGACTAGAATGAGTAAATGAAACACCTAAGCAGAAATTGCAAAATTTGTTTAAAAAACGGCTTTTATTCAATTTTTTCATAAAATACGAGGTCTAGATGATTTAGTGTGGTTGCATATATGTTCCCATCCTATTTTTTGTATGTCCGCCTTTTATGTGCTTGTCTGATGCCTATATATCAAGTAATCTCTATTGAAATGCATGCGTGCTGTTGCAATCTCATCCCTAAAATATTTTTGTGGCTTGACAATTGATTCATCCTGACCACTTCAGTAGATTATCTTGAGAAAATCTTACAACTCATAAGCTAATGAGAGTTTCTTTTGCTCATTTTTTTTTTCATAGAGAGGATTTGTTGAGGCCCATGCTGATGATGGTTTCCTGGAAATCTTTGGCTTCAAACAAGGATGGCATGCTTCAATGGTTATGGTTGAACTGATATCTGCAAAACACATAGCCCAGGTACTGTAACGACTAATGATTTGGCTCGAACTATTTTATTTAGCTTAAACAAACTTTACTGGTTAAAACATTGTTACTCTTTGGCTCTTGCTTGCGATATTGAATTAAATGAACTATACTGCTCCAGGCATCAGCCATACGGTTTGAGCTTAGAGGAGGAGAATGGACAGAGGCCTATATGCAAATGGATGGTGAACCATGGAAACAACCCATGGACAAGGAATTCTCAACGTTTGTGGAAATCAAGAGAGTACCACATCAATCCATTATGGTCAGGGGAGAATAGTTTCATAGTTTCAACTACATTTTCTATGGTAAAGCATCTTCGTCATGAAGGCTTCTGCTAATTATTTTATCTTGTTGCAAACTTACTGCAGCATCAAGTTTCTGTACACACATATATATATATCTCTCTCCCTATTTTAGCTCTGTATCTATTCCATTCTTTTAGGGGGAAATATTTAGTCAACGGCGAAGATGTTGGTTTTATCTGTGCCAACTCACAAGGAAATGTATTCTCAGAAGGGGGGAATGAATTTCAAATGCAAGGCGGGTGCTTACTATATAGTTAAAAATATAAACTCTTTAGTTCAAATGATTATGTTAAGGTAGGCTTATTCCCCATTTACTGGTTTCGAGATTAGTTATGTTACTTTTGGCCTTATTATTATATTTCTTTTTGTTATTTTGTACTTTAAGTTCCTTTGTACAATAAGCATATCTATCTTATCCAATCTTGGTGTCAATCGCACAATCCAGCCAATTAGCTCATTTTTCTCTTGTATATCTCCACCATTTCTTGGGTCCAATTCCAGGAATCATTTAGTACATTCAAATCGTGTTTCTTAATGTGGTTTAAGTTGGTAATTGATGATGTCAATTTTAGTGTAATGGGCTTAGGGCCTCAACCTGATAGAATAATCTGATCAGAAAGATGGAATTTTGGGATGTGGGTTGAATTCTACAACCACGGAATAAATATTAGGTTAGTCAAGAGGTCTTCGGCTAAGATCTTTAGATGTTTAAGTCAGTACTTCGACTTGAGAATAATCGAACAAAGTGACAGCACAAGGAGAGTGTGAAAGCATACTTTTCTCTTTGAAGGAGAGGATATTTATAGTGCTTTCCTAGTGACAAAAAGATAAGTTTCTCCTTGATGTACTTCAAATCTTGTTCCCAGGAGTAAGGGCATTTTAGGTCTTTTCGATCTAAGCCAGAGCTTTTACAAATGGTTGATTAGCTGGAGAGGGGGATATATATAGCTATTGATGTGGAAGTGATGCGCCGTCAAGGCAATTAACGTAGATAGGATGGTGGTTGAGATGCATTTAATACGGACGTGATGGGTGACAAAGACTGTTAGGGATGGCAATGGTGGCGGGTTAAATTTGCCCCATATCCTACTCCGTGAGACCATACCTTGCCCCATACCCTGCCCTACCCTGTTCTAAAAAGATCCCATCCCTCCTCGCCTTGTTGGGTTGGCAAGTCTTGAAAAGAATTAAAAAAAATTGGAATCGGCCAATGAAAATATCAAATTAGTACTCGCCAACTTAGAAAGAATTAAAAATTAAAATTGGTCAATGAAAATATCAAATCAAAATCATTTGATAGCAATTAAAATTCAAATTTTAGGTATAAAAATAAAAAATTTATGCAAACAAGATAAGATTTTAGAAGTAAAATAGGAAAAATATAAAATAAATTAGAAAATTATAAAATAAATTATATATAATATTTATATGGGGTGGGTGAGGTAAACCCTATACCCTACCCTAAATAATTCGGGTTATAAAAATCACGCCTTATGCCCTACCTCATACCCTATTAAGCCATCCCAAATTCATCTCATTTGGGATTGATTGAGCTTAGGTTCGAATTTTGATCTGCATCATTACCATCCCTAGAGACTGCCATTAATGTTTCTTCAACCTTTCTATCTTGACGTCTAGGGTTAGGATATTTCAACCTCCTAGGTCATTTTGGAATTTTGGGTTTTATTGGGCTTGCTACTGGGCCTATAGTTTTATTAGTTGTGGGCCTACCCATATCATGAGTCCTCCTAACTGTGCAGTTCGACCAAATAGAGGTTGAGGGTGAGGGGTATGCTTGTAAGGTGTCATAAAGATCAACTAGAATTTTGAGTTGATATCTGAGGAGAAACACAGAGGTGGGAAGAACATTTTTGAATCTCAACTACGATGTGAAAGTGGGAATCGATTTTTGACGGTTACACAAATACTTATGCACAGGTGGCCAGTGGTTATGCATTAATTGGCTGGTTGCGAGTTAGGTTAACATGTTGGAATTTTGGCTCCCCTATAAATAGCGATTTTCACCTTTTGTTTTTTACTTTTACTGCAACTACCTGAGGTTAGGCAGTGAAGATTTTTAGTTGAATTTCGAATAATCTTCCACCTTTAGCCCTCTGCATGTAGTTTTCGTAAGTCTTCATTTTCTTTCGTTTAAATTTTCTTGTAAATTTCTCCACATAATATGTTGAGTTCGAGTTCGAGTTCTAATTTGAAAGCTACTCATTCATTAAATGCATCGACTAGCGTGGCGGATTCAAGTAATTCATCAAGTTAGGGGGGAGGGTTGGGATCTACCTACTAGCCTAATTTAGGTATAATAGAGGAGGAATTAGAGGTAGATGATGGAGTAGGCTGATCTAACCCTATTGTTGATGAAGCTATGCTTTTTGAGCCCCTGGTCGGGGAGACAGAGCCTTTAGAAGAAGCAGAGAAGCCTCCTAAGTCGAGGGATAGGCTATTTACGACCATGCATTATAGCATGATTGTGTCGAAAGTATCATCTAACGACCTTAGGTCTATTTGGGTGAAGTACCATATTCCAAATGAGTTTGAATTAATTAAACCTAGGGCTATGGATAGAATGCATATCTCTCCCAAGGGATGTATAACTATTTTTGAGGATGTCGTGAAGTGTGGTTTTAGGTTTTCTCTAGTTGACCCCATAATCGACCTATTGAGAGGTCTCCAAGTATGTATAACTTAGCTTCTATCCAATTGTTTCTCCATTACGTGTAGTTTTATTGTTTTAAATATAATTTATGATCAGCCCCCTTCATGGGCTAATTTTTGTCATCTATTTTATCTTTTGACGTCTCGAAAGTCAGGTTTGGTGGGGGAGTCGGGTTTTTATTATTTAACTACTCAACCTCATAGGAAAATTTTTGGAACCCCTCTTCCTCTCAAGGTCAAAAGTGGAAAGAGAGATATTTCTATGTTCGATCACTAAGTGGGTTGGGATTTAATATTCCGAGAGGGTGAATGATAGGTAGGGTTGAGATCAACATCGATAGAGACCCATCATGGAACAATGTATTTATTCAAAACCTTCTTGAGTTTAGTGAGATATATGCTTCCATGTTTATAATAGAGAGGAACTTGGTTCTAGCAGGATTGTCAACCACCTAGTTGACGTTGTATGCTAATGCATGCTTAGGTAGAAACTAACCTTTCTAACTTATCTAATTTGTGATCATTATATTATGTATGTTTTTGATCGAAAGATGTGGATTGTTTAGGTCAACCAGTCATGAACCGTGCTAGGCAGCTTGCTATGCAAAAATAGTAAAAGGTGCAGGAGCGCCATAAGGCTGCAGCAACCCAACTAGTTGGGTTCTGCCAAGTGGCTCAGGAAAGTCCACATGTCATTGTGTAAAGTGCTAGGGTGGCGAGCAACCCCTTTCCTAAGGCTGTTAATAAATCAAACCTTTATCAAATAATTCAAGATTTGAATTTGAATAGTATATTTGAATTTGAATTGGAGTTTAGTATAATATTCAGTATATAATCAAATTCGAATCGAATCCAACAATATTCGAGTTCAATATTTAATAAAATATTTGAACATATTTTATTATATATATATATTATATTAATATTTTTATTTCTCAAAACTTAAATTTTTGATGATTTATAGTAATGAAACCATTGAATATTATGTCAGCTATTATATGTATTTGATATTTATTTTTTTGGGTAAATAAAGTATTTTCATTTTGTGACCATACTAAAAGGTTAAAAATTAATAAATAATTCAAAATTCAAGTAAAAAATTGAGTTAATTGAACATTCAAATAAAATCTGAATATATCAAATAGTTACTCGAATTGAATTCGAGCCCAATTTAAGATTCAGGTTGAATATGAATAGAAGTAAAATAAATCAAATTGAATTTGAATCTTTAGATATTCAGTTTGATTTGATTTGTTAATAGCCCTATTCTTTTCCCAATAGAAAAGAAAAGTCATTGAGGTCGCGGCACATGGTGCACCAAAGAAGACCGCAGTTGCAAAGGGGAAAAAAAGGTTGGTGAATCCAATGAGGATGCTTATGTTACGCTCTCTATTGAGCATTTTGCAATTTGTCGATGTTTCTTGAACCTCAATTTGGCAAGAAAGTTGAGGTGTCGAACACTGCGACCATGACAAGTATGTGTGCAATATCTGTGTCACTATTGGCCGTCTTTACTACTAGTCTATTTCAAAAGGACTAGGTCGAAATCTTCAATCACGAGCAACTGGTTGCTCTGAAAACTCTTGCCTACCATGTGAATATGGTAAGTCCTTGATTGAATAGAGTTATTCCCTTTTGCAAAATTTTAAGTTGATTTTATTATGATTTATTTGATTTTTGCAAGTCGGGCAGTGGGGGCATAACATCTACCAATGGTATGAGTTGTGTGAGATCCAGTGCTAGAGGCCTTTAGATAAATGTGAAGAGTTGGAGAAAGAGCAAAATGACTTGCTTAAGACTAAGGTCAACTTGTAGGAGTTGAGATTGGCTGAGTTGACAAAACAACTTAAGGAAAAGGATGTTGAATTATTGATTGTGGTTCAGGGTAAGAGCTAGGCCAAGGAGCAGCTAAAGAAAATAACAAATTCTATCTGGGAAATCTCTGAGTCTGGTTAGGCTCAAGGATATGATAGTGCTTTGCGATATGCTAAAACTAAGTTCTTTAAGATGTTGCCTAGAATTTGAAAGAAAATTTTACAATAGTTTATGCTCTACTCGGCCTTTGTTGATGCAAGCATGACATGTAGCATGGATGTTGCTAAGGAGGCGTTCGATAAAGTAGTGAAATAGCTTGAGTTCCTTGGCTATGCATTTTGAGATGAGGATAAAGCGCAGCTTGATGTGATGAAGAATGAGTACTTTGCAGTATTTGGTGAGAATGCCCTTGTTGAAAAGACTGTTGAGCTATTATTCCTCCTTATCCATGGGTTGTCATAGTAGGAGAAGAATTCGCCTTTGTGGGGAAGTTTGCCTTGGAAATAAAGAACAATGAGGTGAACGTGGTAGACTTTTCCTTATTGATGAACGTGTCTTTTTGATTGAAAAAGCTAGGCCATCCCAATCTGCTGGAGCGCCTCGCCTATTTCTGAGCAAGAGGTTGAGGGATTGCCTCTAAATATAGGTCTTGATACAACAGATGAACTTGATAAGGCTATGAATGAGGTAGTGGCTGAGGTCACTACTCGATGAGGAGAAAGTGCTAGGTCGAGTTAGATGGTTTTGCTCTTATGTAACTTTATTTTTGTTTTGCTTTTTTTTTTCTTTTTTTTAATGATGTATAGCCCTAAGGGGCTGTTGAATGATATTTGAATGTTTATGAAAATTTGATGCTAACATTTTTGATCAATCAAGATTGTATGTTTCTAGTCGACTTTAGTTTATTGCTTGTCAATTTATTCTTAGCTCATCGTATTATCTGAGCTTTTGTAAGAGGTCAACTTAAAATGTGCCAGAATAATTCATGTCGCATGCTGCTTTTAAAAATTTAAAGATAATGGTTGACTTGAACCCTCTTCATTGTCTATTGGGTTGACTTGAACCCTCTTCTTGTTCTCCTATTTATTTTTGTTGTTTTGTCATGGACCCTAAATAGATTTGGTCACATGATTGCAGGGTTAACTTGATCCTTTTTTAATATAGGAATTTGATCATGTGACTACAAGTTCATCTTGATCATTCTTTAATGATTGGATTATACATAAATTTGATCATGCGACTGCGGAGTTGACTTGATCAATTTTTAGTAATTGAATTATACACAAGTTTGACAATGAGACTACGGGGTTGCAAAATGATATCTATTAGAACATGTTTTGTATAATCCACTCTATACATAAAATTTCTTTAGATTAATTGCATTCTACGGTCTTGGTTGGTTATTTCTAGTTATGTCAGCTAGTTGATTAGAGTTATGCTTCGCCACTTTCACTATAAAGTATGGTTCTTCCCATTTTGGGTCGAGCTTGCCGGCATTTTTGGAGACTTCAACCTTTTAAGAACGAGGTCTCTAATCTTGAAACATCTTGACTCAATACTTTTGTCATATTACTTTGTTATAATGGGCTTATACCTTTGCATTTTTGTGAAAGTTTGTTGTCATAGTTTGTTTATCATTTTAAGGTTGAATTCATTTTCTGTTTGGTTTCTGATTGGGTTATAATGTGTAACTTGAGCTATATGTTGGATTAATTATGTAGAGATAATTACTTTTGAACCATAAACTAAACTATATAGACTTTGACATGTGGCAGTTCTCATGGGTACTTCAATAGGCCTAAAGGACACTTGGTAAGTCATATGCCTAGTTGGCCTTGGAACCTTTGAGTTGGGTTTTGATGTGATTGAGAATAATTTTATTAGTAACCTCTGTTTGGCCGTTTGCTTATAGATTTTTGACTGAAGTGAAATGCTATCAAATTTTGAGGCTCTTATACTATTCCCTAGTTCTTTTGCTTTAGAATTGTGTGCCATTGTCAAATATGAGCACTTTAGGGAGACTAAAATGGCAAATGACATTTTTCCACAAAAAAACTCCTTATTGTAGCATTTGTTATCTTTGGGATGGCTTCAACTTTGATCCATTTTGTGAAATACTTGACTACCATTGTTATTCACTTTCTTTGACCCATAGTTTTTGGGAAAAATCCAATGATATTGACCCCCTACTGGCCGAAAGACCAAGTAATCTGTATTGGGATGAGGATTGTGGTTGGTTGATGATAGATGTTAGCATGGACTTGGCAGGACCTCACGTAAATTTGATTGCATTCTTATGCAATGTTGGCAAAAAATAACCATGCCTCATGACCTTATGAGCTAATGTGTGTCCTCCTGAATAGTTTCCACAAATATCAGCATGGATTTCCTATAGGACCTCTTGTCTTTAGATTGAGGTTAAGCACGCCAATGGGAGTCCTAAAATGGACCTTTTATATAATTGGCTAAACTCATCCAAAGTAAATTTTACTGAGTGCCCTCGTAATCTGTAGGCCTCTTCTTTATCTTGAATTGTTGTTCAAATGTTTTGATCTATGCCAAATAGGTGTTCATGGTCATTTCTCTTGAGTGAAAGTTCCCTTCATATTGTTCCAGGACTAGCTGTGAGTTTGTGATAGTTGCTAACTGCTCGACTCCACTATCAAGGGCTATCCTTGTCCCCACGACGAGAGCTTTGTATTCCATTTAATTATTTGTGATTGGGTAATTGAGTTTGATTGCAAAAATCATATTTTGTAGCTTGAGGGGAACAGAGAGAAATACTTGCTTTACCCCCCGTGCTTGTGGCTGATCTATAAACATATAAGGACTAGATTTGTTGCCCTTACTCAACTACTGTAGGGATGTCGATACGCTCTGCCATAAAATTAGCTAATTCCTAAGCCTTTATGGTGGTACGAGGTTGAAACTTGACATCAAATTCTCTTAACTCAATAGCTTACTTGGTTAGCCTCCATGATGCATTGGGCTTAGAAAACACTTGCTTTAATGGTTCATTTGTCAAAATAATGATGGTATGTGAAAAAATTAAGCCTCAACTTTTGCGCTGCTATGATCAAAGTGAGTGTGAATTTTTTGATCTCCAAATAGTTATCTTGGGACCTTGGAGAACCTTATTGATATAATATACTGGCTTATACGAACCCTGCTGCATAGATACTAAAATTGAACTAATTATTCCTGTCGAGACTACCAAGTATAAACTTGGTATTTCTTCGACTGTGGGTTTTGTGAGTAATGGCGGCTAGGTTAAATATTTTTTAGGGTCGAGTAAAGCTTGATCACATTTCCCTATCCACTGAAACTTCCTTGCGTTATTAAGAATGTAAAACAAAGGTAAATTTTTATATGCTAATTGGGCAATAAATCGACCAATGGCAATGATTCTTCTGAATAGCCTTTGCACATCTCTCACTATTTTTGGTGGCGGGATATCTTAAATTGCTTGGAATTTTTGGGGATTAGCCTCAATGCCTTTTTGATTGACCATATAACTCAAGAATTTTCCACCTCTTACTCCAAACGTCCATTTGTTAGGTTGAGCTTCATGTTAAATGCCTTTAAAATTGAAACTGTGTGATCAAAGTCGGCTAAGTGGTTTGATTCTCTCTCTGTTTTAACAATTATATCATCCACATAGACTTTCAAGGATTGACCAATTTTATTTTTTAACATAAAGTAGACTAGTCTTTAATATGTGGCCATAGTATTCTTTAATCTAAACAACATGGCCAGAAAATAATAAATGCCATTTAGAACTACAAAAGCAGTTTTATCTCTATTTTTGGGTGCTATAAAAATTTGATAGTGTCCTTGAAAGGCATCCATAATGCTCAGAATGTCACAACCTACAGTTGAACTAATTAACAAATCTATATGAGACAGTGGATATGGGTCTTTAGGGTATGCTTTTATTAAGATAAGTGAAATCATTACACATTCTCTATTTGCCCTCATTCTTAGGGATAAGGACTACATTACATAACGAACTAGGATATTGTATCTCAACTATATAGCCCGTCTCTAGAAGCTTGTTGACCTCTTTCTCAATGATTTGGGTCATCTTAGCATTGAATGTTCTTATTTTTTATTTGATTGGTTTGAATGATGGGTCGACATTAAGATGGTAGACAATGACTTGGGGGTCTATTCCTTGGAGGTTAGTTGCCTTCATGTAAAAATATTAATATTTTTCTTGAGGAAATCGACCATTATGCATTCCATATTATGGCCCAAACTTGTTCCTATCTTTGTTGTTTTGTTAAGGTTTCCAAGCTCGAGCTCTATTATTTTGAACTCTTTAGTGGGCTCAATCCGAGTGTTTTCCCTTTTTCTCTTCTTGCCGTTCTGTCCTTCCTTGGGCTACATTATAAGGATATCCCTTGAGGGTTTTAGTTTTGGTCAAGTTTTCTGTTCATTGGCTTCAATTAAAATGGTATAATAATGCTATGCCTTTTTTACGTTACATAGCAACTCCTCAGTTCTAGTTGTTGTTAGGAATTTGATCTTTATATGATAAGTGGATACTATTAGCAAGAGGATGAATACCTTCTCCTTCGCTCGAAAATTATTGAGCATTGGTCTTCCAATTATGGCATTGTAAGCAAAAAGTGCGTCAACAACGAGGTAATTGATCATGAGAGTGCACTTTTTGGGTGCCTCTCCTGAGGATGTGGACAAGTTTATAGATCCAATGGGTTCAATTTTCAACCTTCTGAAACCAACTAGGGGCATTCCGACAGGCTCAAATTTTAATTTCCCAAGTTTCATTATGATTAGAGTTGACACAAAAATGATGTTTTTAGAGCTCCCATTGTCAACCAAGATCTTCCTAACTTCAAAGTTTGCTATTTCAGTAGAAACCACCAAAGGGCAGTCTAATTTGCTCTTCGTGCCTTGGCCTCCTAAATGAGTGAGGTTGAAATCTAAAAAAGTTATGAGATCTATGCTGGTTGAAAGTTGGTAGACTAGCTAGGCTTGCCTCGACCTATCAAATTCAAAGTATCTTTGAGCCTACCTTTTTGCTGATTTGGTGTCTCCCTCAGTTGGTCCTCCTACAATAGTATTAATGATGCCCCTCAAGGTGGGGTGTTTCTCTTTGACCTTCTACTTTCATTTGTATTTTCTCTTTTAGCTGATCGATTATTTTGTATGAAGAATTTAGCCGGTTTGAGCTATCGCTTGCAGGGCTTTCCAATGGATATATTTTTTGAGATGGCCTTGTCGAATGAGGTGCTTGATTTCATCTTGGAGGTTGAAACAATCCTCTATGTCATGGCTATTTTATCTGTGAAAATGGCAATATTTTTTGAATTTTTTCATGGCTTTTGTCTCATTAAGCTTTCTTGGTCTTTTCGACAAGTTGTCATACTGTATTGCAAACAACACCTCTTTCCTTGGAGTGTTGAGTGGGGCATAGTTGTGAAAATGCTTTATTAGAGATCAATGACCTTTTTTTTGGTGTTTGTCATCCTTTTTCTTGCCTTTCTTCTTGTTGCCTTCTTCTCCTCCACATTTCATTTTATTAATCTATTCTTGAGTTATATATCTTTTCACTAGGTTAAGGGGATCTTTCATTATTTGTAGTCATTTTTGGACCAGGGCATTAGTGCATCCTTATGTCTCAAACCCAAGAACATGACATCAATCAAAAGGTTGTCAGTTTTTAAGACCTCAGTGTTAAATTTGGAGAAGAAATCTTGTAAGGATTCACCTTCATATTGTTTGGTTATATGCAAGTGAGTGTGTGGTAGCTTTACTTTTTTTCCACTTGCAAATTAGTAGAGGAATTTGTCGTAGAGCTAGTCATAAGAAAATATAGACGTGGGCTCAAGTTTGATGAACCATTCAAGTGCTACCCTTTAAAAAGTGGTAACTAATATTTTTGCATGTATGTGATCTCTGTGATTGTGTAGCTGCATCATATGTTCAAATTGTAGGAGGTGCTCATTGGGGTTGGTAGACTCATCATATCGAGGTAATTTGATTGGGATTTTTGCATAAATCGCAATACACACATCAATTATTTCCTAAATAAATGGGAATTCCTTTTCTTGTCAGAATCTGGGGGCATTATCAAATTGAGTCTTTTCTAGGTTTCTCCTCAAGATTTTCTCTAGTTACTTGTTAAGTTGCTAAACTTGATGTGAAACTTCTTCCCATTTATCTCTGTTGGCTTTGGATAAGTCTTTGCTGGGTTGAGGTCTTTGGTGTTCAACCTGCTTGAGCTGCTGGGCCCGATTGGGTCTAACGAATTATTCTGTGGAATTTGCTACTTCATAGGGTTGGTAATGAGCTTCATCACAAGGAAATCTACCTAGACTCAGATCTCATCTACTAAAGTTGTGATGAGTTTCATTTCTTGTTATGTTCTCTTATGGTGGTTGTTCTTCTTGTTGCGAAGGATTTGGTGTGGCATTAGCTACAGTAGCTGGTTGATGGTTATACCTTTGCAAGGTAGCAAATAGTTGTGCAAAAATTTGATTGCCGATCATCTACATAACCTAAGGGTTCGCCATAGTAGCCACCTACTCCAACTGAGAGCTAGGACCTTCAACTTACTAGTTCGGTTGAACTTATGGTGGTGTGGGTAAGGCAGTGGTGATTTGCAACACTTTATCTTTTGGAAGTGGTTCACCTAGTGTTAACCATCTTTGCTGTAGATTCCACATCCCATAGATGGCTCCAACTGATGATGTCAATTTTAGTGTGATGGGCTTAAGGCCTTGACTTGATATAATAATCTGACCAAAAAGACAAAAGTTTGGGATGTGGGTTGAATCCTACAACCATGGAACAAACGTAAGCTTAGATGAGTGAGTTTTCGGCTAAAACACTTTGATGCTTAAGTCAATATTTTAACTTGAGAATAATCGGACAGAGTAATGACATAAGGAGAGTGTAAAAGCGTACCTTTCTCTTTGAAGGAGGAGGTGTTTATAGTGCTTGCCTACTGACAAAAAGACAAGTTTCTCTTTAACTTACTTGAGATCCTGTTCCCAGAAGTAGGGGCCATTTTACATCTTTTCCACTTAAGCTAAAGCTTTTACAAATGGCTGGCTGGCTGAAGAGAGGATCCATATCACTATTGATGCAGAGGTGATGTGCCGTCAAGGCAATTAATGCAGACAGGATGGTGGCTGAGGCACATTTAATGTGGATGTGATGGGTGGCAAGGACTACCATTAATGTTTCTTCAACCCTTCTATCTTGACCTCCAAGGTCGGGATATTTCAACCTCTCAAGCTGTTTTGGAATCCTGGGTTTTATTGAGCTTGCTACTAGGCCTATAGGTTTTTTGGTTGTGGGCCAACCCCTATCAATACTTATTCTCCCTTTTCAAATATCATGTCAAGTTGGTCTCGTAATTGTGATTATATTACGTGCATTGACTAAGATATTCCACAATTTTTGGTTTTGATATCGAGCCCATTGGTTGAGACTAGGTTCTAATCACTTCAAAATATTATTGAAGTCCACAAAAGGTCACATAATCATATTATTTGACAACTAGTGTTTCTTTTACTTGCATTCTAAGGGGATTAGGTATCAACTGAAAAAGAGTTCTTACACTCACAAAACAATGATTTTCATATGGCAATATCAAATTGTGATATATTAATTATACTAATATTTTATTAATTGGAAAAAATTTAAGATTTCAAATGAAATTTTACTGTTTGGTGAAAAACTATTATCTTATGTATCTTCTTTTTCTCCTACTTTTGTTTTTTTCTACACAATTCATTAGTGAACTGCATATTTTTCCTCAAATTAATCTTACACTATCTATCTCATCAATTTTAATAGGTTATAATATTGAGTTTTTTTTTTTGTTATTTATCAATATAATTAGTGCTAATTCTATGATAATCTAAGTTTATACACAAAAATGGCATGCCACTACTAATAATAATATATTCAAGCTCATTAAATAAATGAATAGGTGTAAAGGGTTTATATTTAAGTATTTCAAAAGCGAGTCTCATCAAAACTGGCTCATTAATGGTATTTAAAAGACTAATCAAATATTTTTTTAAATATTTTTCTTACTAATCAAATAATTAAAACCATTTGATTCAGTATTTTTGAAAAATTATAATTTTGGTCCTTTAACTATGATCACTTTCAATTTTGGTTCATTATCTTTGGGGTGTGCCAAATTGGTCTTTCGGCCTGCAAATTGTAGCACATTGAATCTAATTTTCTTCAAATTTAGTCCATTGAGTTCCATAATTTAAAATCAAGCCCGAACCATGTTGATTCATCTTCAAATGGGCTCAACTAATTCCACATTGGATTTTGATGTCTGGGTTGGATGCCACATCATCATACACCAAGTCAACTACCGCATTATCATACACATCACACATTTAATTTTGGAGGAACAATTGAGAGGCAATATTGTAATTACATAGTCATTAATAAAAAATAAAAGAAAAGAAGAAAAATGATAAAAATATAAAAAATGTAATATCTAGATTTCCCCCAATCTCATCTTAAAAATATAATTTATCTTATATATTTAAAATATTAATTAATTTTATTTATAAATCAAAAATAAATTAATTAAAGTTTTTTAAAAAAATTACCTTACCTTCAAACCCCTCACCTTAAAGCACTACTATTAAATCCACCTACCCATCCCAACCTATGGTGCTAACTATGGTGGCTGCTTGAGCGTGGCTTATGGCCAATGCACGGCCGGCTACCTGGTCAATGCTGGTTATGGTGTCAAGTTGCCCTCAACCAGGGGGTGGGAGGTGCGGCGGCGGGGTGACTGTTAGCAATGGTGAAGTTGGCAATGGTTTGGGGAGGGGTTATAAGCATTTACATATATATATATATATTTATGTATCTACAGTGATGTATATCATGTGCATTTATGTATATGATATACAGTAAATGCACATGAGATACATCAATGTAGATACATAAATATATATACACCACCATGGCCAAGGCATGGGAGGTGCGACAGCGAGGTAGGGGGTAGCAACGACGAAAGGATGGGTTGGGGGGAAGTGGTACTATAAACATATATATAGTTATACATATGTGTTTTCATAATTTTTTTTGACACTTTGTTTATGTATCTTATATATATAATTATATAAAGTATATAGTTTGTAATTTTACATAATAATTTGATATATTTATTTCTTTTAGTTATTTGAACTTTTTATTAAAATTAATGACGGGAGAAAATATATGTAAAGAATTGATATATAATAGTTAATTTTATTTTCTAAAATTTAAAAAATAAATTTTATTAGCAATATTATCTGTGTATGATGATGTGGCATCCAATGTTGACACATCTTAATCCAACGTGGCATTAGTTGAGGCCATTTGAAGATGAATCATCATGGTTTGAGCTTGATTTTAAATTCTGAAGCCTAAAGGACTAAATTTGCAAAAAATTAGACTTAATCACTACAATTTGTGGGCTAAAGGACTAATTTTGCACACCCCAAAATATGATGGACCAAAATTGAAAGTGATCATAGTTGAAGAACCAAAATTGCAAATTTTCAAGTATTTTTGTTCTTTTTCTTGCACAAATCCTTAAATCAAACATCATGTAAAAGACAAGGTCTAGAACTAGATGTACCCCTATTCCTTGTGTTAAGATAAAGAAACACATTGAAGGTAAGCATGCAAGACATTTTAAGCTTGAAGAATGAAAGTGTATTGCTTCTTGAAAGAGTTGGTTATACATATATACACAATTCAACAAACTAATTGGTTTTCAGAAACTAACTTGCAGCTAATTAATTACAGCTGGTAATCATATCTGAGGTTAAATATATAATTAGAAGCTATCTAACCTTACTTTCTACTTATAGAAAAGTGTAGAAACAATTATTGTTCTAATACACTACTCAAGGTGGCCTGTGGAGGTTCTTCAAGGCCATTTTAGACAAGAAAGAATGCATGGATGGTGCTGGCAAGGATCTGATGTAAAGATTAGCAAGTTGGCGTGAGGAATGGATTGACGTGAGTTTTACAGCACTGGTGGCAACTTTATCTCGTATGAATTGGCAGTCCACTTCAATATGCTTCATTATTTCATGAAAGATGCAGTTTGAGGTAATGTGGATTGCCACTTGATTATCATAGAAAATGAGAGTAGGAGAATAAGATTTAATATTGAAATCATGAAGAAGTTGTTGAATCAACGTGAGTTTGCTTGTGGTGGTTGTAAGGACATGATGCTCACCGTTTGCAAATGAGCGAGATATAGTAGGTTACTTACTTGGATTTCCATGATATGAGAGACTAGCCAAGGAGAATAAAGAAACATGTTGTGGACATTTAAGAATCAGTGCATGTAGCCCAATCCGTGTCTAAGAATGCTTGAAGCGGGATTGATGAGGTTGCAGAGAAGAAGAGCACTTGCCTTGGGGAGTCTTTGAAGTAGCAGCACAAGTGTTGAACAGCTTAGAGGTGGGTCGTGCAATGGTTTGCTATGAATTGGCTTACCTTATGCACAAAGTATGTGATATTCAACCTAGTGATTGTAAGGTACAATAGTCGAACAATAAGTCTTCAGTGTTGAGTGTGGTTTAAGAGTGGATCACTATTTGTGAAGTTGAGTTGAAACTTATGGTCAAGAGGCCTAGTGGATAGTTTGTAGCAAGAAAACTTGTTTCCTGTAGAAGGTGCAAAGTGTAGTGCAGTTGAGAGAAACATATGCTTGAATTTGATCTCACAACCTCCAAACATAAGAAATACTTGAGGCTACTGAGATCCTTGAGTTTGAACTTGTGCTAGAGCAGGTCTTTAAGTCAATTAATGGAGTCTAAAGATGGTCTTGCAAGACAATATTGTCTAGATAGATGAGTAAAGCTCCAAAGTTTGGTCTTTTGCCATGAGTGAACAAGCTATAGTCTACTCTGGATTGTTGAGAACTTAGCTATGGTGAAAGTTTGGAATACTATTGTCTAAAGGCGTGTTTGAGGCCGCATAAAGATTTATTTTTTCAAAGCATAAAGATTTATTCTACACGCAAACAAGTTTAGAGTGGGGTGTGTGCTAAGAAGAGTGTATGGTAGCATGGAGGGAGATCCATGTACACATTCTCAAATAAATCTCTATTCAAAAATATGTTGTTAGCATCTAGTTGGAAGAGATGCAATTATTCTGGGCAACTAGAGAAAGAATAATCTTGACCATTACCATTTTTGCCATAGGAGAAAAGGTACCTAGAAAATCAATGCCCTCTTATTGGGTACAAACTTGGCTACTAGTCTAGCTCTATGTCTTTCTATAAAGTAGTTGGCATTAAACTTGAGCTTGTATATCTAATGATATCCAATGGTATGTTTTTTTTGTGCTAATGAAACTACAATCCAAGTTTTGTTTAACTCTAGTGCATTAAGCTTAGATTTCATTATTTTTTCCTATTCAGAAATCTTTACAACTTGGTGGTAGTGTTGAGGCTCGAAGTAGGATGAGATGTTAAAGAGAAATTATTCATGAGCGGAGGAAAATAGTCTATAAGATATATGATTCGATATAGGGTATATTTATAGAGAGAGAGGTGATGGTAATCTCTTAAGTAAGAAGAGGGTTGGTGGTTTAAGATGATTTTCTAATAGGTGGATTGGATTTAGAGGATGAGGAAGATTGGTGTGCTTGCAGAGAAAGTTGAGTTTTTTGGGGAGAAATTAGGGCATGGAGGAGAAGAATGTGATGTGGAGATAGATTAGTGATGAGCTCATAATGAGGATTTTGTTGGAACAAAAAGGAGGTTTCATGAAATACCACATTTCTGGAAATGAAAATTTGTTTGATAGATATATGATAGAGCTTGTATCCTTTGGCTGCTATTAGATATTCAATGAGGACATATGGCTTTGCTCGTGGCTCAAACTTTGTTCTATGGGACTTTAATGTGGAAGCAAAGGCAAGACAACCAAAAACTTTTAGATAAGAATAAGAGAGCTCCAAAGAGGCATTTCTTTTTAAAGAGCAAGGATTGTTGTTTATAAGGTAAGTTGCAATGAGAATACATTCACTCCATAAAGACACTTTGAAACTTCTAATTCATTGTGTATTTCATCTCCTATTGCAACTTAATGAATGCATATCACATGTATTTGATTTCAAATTAATTAATTATTTTTATAAAGTAAATATTTAATACACTTGGCATATATTTATAAAATAAAATAAGAGATGAAATATATAATGGAATGGATAATTCAAATATAGGGATGAACCTATTTGAAATTTGAACCATAAAAGAAAATACCTATTAAACTAATCACAAGAATACCAGTTACAATACCTATTATCCAAAGAGGGATCCTTCCAATACCATTGGCCTTTTACTCTACTTCCCTCCAATATCATTAAGTGATCATGCTAGAGTCATGAACAATCATAGATAATTATGAGATCCTTCCAAATGGGCTAAGAGAATGCCTAGAATTATTCTTTATTTTCGTTTGTTTTCCAAATTGAAGAAATAATTAGAAAATAAAACAACAAGTATAATATAAGTAATAACCCTCAGTAGAGATTGGTATGATTCACTCCAACATTTTGTTCGTTCAGGTTTGATTTCGTCATAGCTCTATAGGAACATATAACTGGAATTAGAGTTCTCTGGCTACCTTCAACAGATGTTGGTGCTTCTTTTAAGCTACTGACTCTTGGTTGGGGTGGTGGTGGTGGTTTCGAGCCAAGAAGGTTGATGAGTGACACAATTTTGAGAGAAGAAATTAATAAAAGCAAACTCTCTTGCATTATCTAACATGATTTTCTTAATTTAAATGTTGAATTAAGTATAAATGAGTTTGACAAAATTTGGATGAATGAAACATTTCATAATTTTATTTTAAAAGAAAAATCCAAGTATATCTAATGTAATAATTTGTTATAGTTAAGGAGTGTTTTTCTCTTGTATGTGTTGAAAATACTACTAAACAATTGCTATTTGCGACGAATTTTGTGATGGATAAAATCTGTTGCAAATTTTTGCGACGGCCCATTTTGCAATGGATTTTCCGGTGGATTTGTGTCCATTGCAAAAATTGTATTTTTTTTAAAAATTTGCAATGAAAATTTTTATCGCAAATTTATAAAAAAATTAAAAAAATTATGCATCCTATACCAAATTTGGTACCTATAATCAATTGAAAAATTATGCATTCTCATTCTAAATTACAATGCCCAAATAATAATAATTCAAATAAATAAATATAGAAAACTCAACAAATACGATAAACTCTTAAAAAATATGATTAACCAAGTCCTAACTAAAATATAAATTCACAAAATAATGCCAAAAAAAATTATCTTACTCAATACATAGAATTATATTAAATTTCAATGCTTTGAGATGTCAAAGTCTGCAATTTCAATGCAAAAATAAAATTAGAATAATAAAAAATAGAAACATAAACTAAGAAGCACATAAAAAAATCAAAATACTTAGAGATATATATTTTGAAATCTAATTAAGAAAAAGCATAAGTTATGCTTGAAATAATTCTTACCTCAAACTCCCTTAAATTTCCTTTGAATAACAAAATCTAATAGAATCCGTCAAATTTTTTTTGAAAATTTAAATTTAAAAGTTATACGACTAATACCTAATTTGATAGAGACTATATGGGTATAGATATAGACAACACAAAAGTTTTGGTGTATAGTGTTCAATCATATAAGATATCTATTGGCAAATATACAATGTAAGTATTTACTTATTGACGTATTGATGTCAATGATAAACAAATTGAGGATTGGAATGTTTATAGCCCATTGACAATCCAATTTTTAATTTGTTTATCATTACATCAAACATATCCAAATAGATAAAAGGGCCAAAACTTTAACATGATTAATGATGCATTCTATCAAAAACTCCCTTAAATAGAATACTACAAATTGCCAAAAAAAAAAAAAAGACTCAACAAAATGACTAGCATTACTTCAATTAAAAACAACTTATAATATTTATAGACACATATTGAATCAAAAAATTGGATATGTGTCCCTTACAATAACAAAAGAATATATATATATATATCATAATTTACAAAGTGATAATCAATCTAAATTTTCCTTACAGTGCACCTATTTATCTATAAATCATAATTCCATAACTTAATATTAAAATTTATAAACTTATACAATTCAACATATTATTATATAAAGTTTAACTCAATCAAAATTCTAATAGATTTTTTAATCTAATACATAAATTAAATTTAAACTAACATACTAAATCATAGTTTAAAGTAATATTTATAATTAATAATATTTGTAAACACATAATGACACATAAACGCTGCTTCTTAAATCTATCATCATCATACAAGCAATTAAAAACTAATTAACAACAAATAAGAAGGCTTCACCCCTTCTCTCAACACCTCATTCTCCTTTCTAATTCTGCCAACTCTAAATACATATCTTAACTAAATATATAAATACATAACATATCTTAACTAAGAACATTAGTACATAAATCAAATCTTAACTAATACATAAATTAAATTTTAACTAAATAAATCATAATTAAAAAAATTACCTTAATTAGGGGGAGATATTGCAAAATATTAGCTCTCCAAACCTGAAATAATAAATAAACAAAAACCATTAGCAATTGATAAAATTAAAATAAATTTTTTTAAAAAATAAAAATAAAAAATAAAAAAATGGTTAGATTTGTCCTGCTGCTAGCTGATAACCAGCACTTATTGGGCATACGCCGAGCAAGCCAAGCAAGCTTGTTAGGTGTGTGCGCCCAACAAGTTGCTGTGTACACAATGTGTGCCCATGGTGTTTGTTGGTTGTGATCAGCCAGCTGCCCGACGCACCCATAATATGGAAGGAAAAAGAAAAGAAAGATGGAAAGGGGAAGAGAAAAAAAAAAAGGTGGAAAGGTGGAAAGGGCTCCAACTATGCATGGGTGGGGAAGTTAGGGTTTATTTCCCCCGCCCACCCATTTGCGACGGATTCAAAATCTATCAAATTGTTTTCCCTAAATTTGCGACAGATTATTTCATCCCAAATCTGAAATTTTTCGATAGAAAAAATTTCATCGCAAAATTTTCTAAAATTTTCAAATTTGCAACGAATTTTTCCATTGCAAAACTTTTTGAAATTTTAGAAAATTTTGTGATGGAAAACATTTCATCGCAAAATTTTTTGAAATTCGTCACAATTTTTTTCTTTTAATTTTTTGTGGTAGATTTTTTTCGTTGCAAAAAAGCCAAAATTATTTTTTTTAAAAAAAAATTGTGATGAATTTTACAACAGAAAATCCATCATAAAAGCCATTGCAAATTGCGATAGATTTTTTTGTCACAAGTTTTTGTTGCAAAATTTTTTTTTTTACTAGTGAAAATTAAAAGGACCCTAATATCCATGCGAATAAGATTAGAAGGAGATAGAGACATGTTGTGGGATGCATAAGGAAGATGCCTTTGCTTAGCAAGGAGACAATTGGCACAAGGGTCTTAGTGATCAATATAATGAGGAAATTGTAAATGTGCATTAATATAGTGAGCTTATTATTAAAGGGATGGCCTAGCTTGTCATGCCAAGTTTGAAAGGAAACTTTATTCAAAGAACTTATAGAATGATTAAGAACAAACTTTGAGTCTAAGATATAAAGACCTCTATGTTTGCTACCTTTGCTAATCACAATTAAAGGCTTGATGTCCTAGATTACAACATGATTTTCAAAAGAAGAGATTGTAATCCAAGAATCATGGAAGATATCACTGACTGATAAGAGTTCCAAATTAAACTAAGAAACATATTTGACTTGATGTAGGGTGATGTTAGGGTTGATGGTGATGTCCCTCATGTAATGAACTAGAATAGTTGTGTTGTTAGGTAGCGAGACTAAGGAATTGATTATTAGTATCATATGGTGGAAGATATCAATATTTGATCATATATAATTAGAAAAGAGGGCAATCGTTATGCCACCACTCTAGGTGGCGTAATTCTCAACAGTAGGGGCTGTGATACAAAAACAAGTCCAGGTCCATTTGAGTTATGCAGGAAATAAAGACATGAGCTATCTTCAATGTTGTATAATATCATGCATGTATTTATCTGTTTGTTTCAGTTTATTACCCCTTTTTGTTTTAGTTAGTTATAGACTGTTAGGGTTTGTTTCTTTTTTTCCCGCATTTACTAACATGTATATATACTAGTTTCTTCCGTGTGAATGAACATAGCTTTTCATTTTCTTATTTTTTTGCTTCGCTTCCTTTTCTTTCACATGGCTTCCCCTCAACTTAAACATGGTATTAGAGTTGCGATCATGCGGTTTTGACTTTTCTCTCAACATCACTTGCCTTCGATCTTATGAATCATTGCAACTAAAACCTTCATTGTAAAGTATTGATCTATTTTTAGCCATAGAGGAGATGACCAAAAACTCATCGATGAATGCTCGACAACATCGAACTATAGATTTCAGAGTAGGAATAATTTTTTGTCACGGAGTAGATTAATGGAGATCACTTAGGGGGTGAAGGTCTAGCTGGGGTTTATTAATAGCTAACGCCCTATGCTTAAGGAAAGTGCAAAAGAATACGAGCAATGGATGCACATCGATTGCATGGTGACATCTTGGATCCTCAACTCCAGACATAAAGATATAGTTAAGGTATTCTTATACACCACATCTACCAAACAACTTTGGGAAAAGATAGTAGACAGATTTGGTGAATGTAATGATTTTTTGCTCTATCAGATCCAAAGAGAAATCACCTTGATCAACCAAGGTAACATGCTTGTAGTGTAGTAGTACATTAAATTGAAACACTTCTTGGATGAACTGAATGTTTTGATGCCATTGTCTAAATATACCAGTGGACTTGGGAAAATCGTAGCAGATCTAAGCTCCTTTAACTAACTGATGCAATTCTTGATGGAATTGAATGACTCCTATGATCACATTAGGAATCAGATTCTTGTCATAGAACTATTTCCTAGTGTTACTAAGGCATACTCTATGGTATTGAGAGTGGGGAAGCAAAGAGAGGTCAATTCCTCTTTCATTGACTCAATTGAGAATGTTGCTATGATGATTAAGGAAGGATATAAGAAAGAAGGAGTGAAGAAACCAAGAAGTAAGAAAGATTTTGGAAAAAAATTTGATAGGAATTGTAATCATTGAGGAAGGGATGGGCATACTAGGGAAACTTGCTTCAAGTTGATTAGTTTTCCTGAATGGTATAAGGAGCTTAAGTGTAAGAAAGCTCAATTTGGAGGAAAGCATATGACTAATCTTGTAGACACTCCTTTGGAGATACTAGCTAAAAAGATAAGTAATAAGAACAATGATTGGAATGCCACCTTGACTGATTTGATCTAGTAGGAAGTCAGTAGGTTGTTGAAGGGAAAATAGCAACAAATATAAGGAAATCAAGTGAATTATGCTCAGTTGAAGGATTTTGCAGGTTCTAATCCTCATAAAGCTCTTAGTGCTTAATGTTTGTTGGATACAAAATCTTGAATTGTTGATACAAGAGCCTCCAACCACATGTGCTCCAACCCTAACTTACTAAGTGACCTTTAAGCTCTCAAACCTCACACACAAATATACCGCCTAGGTGGATCCTATAAGATAGTGCATCACACAGGAAATATACAATTATCACCTTGGATAAAGATCTACAATGTTTTTTGTGTTCTAGATTTTAAATTCAATCTTCTATCTGTTAATAAATTAGCTAATGACTTTGATCTCAAATTTTCTTTCTATCTTACTTTTTTTGTGATGCAGGATCTACAAAGTGAAGAGACACTCGTCACTAGAACAATCATAGGAAGACTTTACATCCTAGACAAGTCTTGTTACTCCAAGAACCAAAGTTCCATCCCTTGTAAATCTCTAAACCTTAATAGATGTGATAAGAAATATTCTCATTGTAATTCTACCAAAAATATCTCTACTGATAGTCTTGTATTATGGCATAGTAGACTTGGTCATGCCCCTCTTAATGGTCTCAAACACATATGTGAGATTAGAAATAAAACTACTGAGAATTTTACTCTTTATGATGTTTGTCACTTATCCAAACAAACTAGATTGCCAATTCTTGTAAGTTCTAGTGACACTACTAAACCTTTTAAATTGATTCACATGGACCTTTGGGGACCATACAGAAAGCCATCCCTTACTGGTGCTCACTATGTTTTTACTATTGCTGATGACTTCACTAGAACTCTATGGACTTTTCTTATGCAAAGCAAATAGCAAACTCATTCATACATCTTTCAATTTATCTAAATGATACAAACTCAATTTCAAGCCACTATATTGAAGATTAGAAAAGATAATGGCATTGAGTTTGTTAACACTGAAACCTCCAGAACATTCAAACAACTTGGTGTTATTCATCAGAGAACTTGCTCCTATACTCCCCAACAAAATGTGACCTGGTTGAAAAGAAACACAGACATCTCTTGGCAATGGCTGGATCACTCATGATTAATCAAATTTACCTTCAAAATTTTGGGGAGATTCCATTCTCATAGCTACTCATATCATTAACAAAACCCCCACTCCCATTCTTGGGTGGATATCCCCTTTTGAGAAGCTTCACGATAAACCTCCCAACTACTATTCCTAAAAGTTTTTAGATCCCTTTGTTTTGCCACAAACATACAACCTCATAAAGATAAGTTTGCACTTAGAGACATGAGATATATATTCCTTGGATATAATATAGGGCAAAAGGCCTTTAAACTGTATGACCTTGAGACTCACACTACCTTTATCTCAAGGAATGTTGTTTTCTACGAAACACAATTCCCCTACCTTCAGATAAAATCTGACCAAACCCCTTAATTCTCTCTCCCTATCTAGATCATTTCTGAAGATTCTGATACTAACCCCAAAGTTACTCATCAAAACTCTAACCCTATAGAGACTTAACCTACTATACCCTTTCCTCATCATATAGATAATGCTCCTAACACTATGCATGCTGAGCCTCATCAACTAAACACTTTAAGAGTCAGCTCCAGAATCAAAAGAAAACCTAGATGGTTATATGACTATGTTTCTAATGCCTCCCATCATAGATTGAAGAAATCTGTTCTAGTGACCTCTCTTAGGAAGAATGTCACCATGAACTCTACAAGATTTAGATTCACTCCTCTCACCTTTCCCTACAATCACACTGGTACTTTCTCCTTATCAAAATTTTTCGGCAAATGTATCTACTATTAAGGAACCCGCATCTTACAAATAAGCATGTATTGAGGTTGAATAGGTTAGAGCTATGCAAGAATAGATAGATAGTAGCCCTTGAATTTAATAAAACATGGGAATTGACCAATCTCCCCATGGGAAAGAAGGTTATAGGTTCGAAATGGGTATATAAAGTGAAGTACAAGCCAGATAGAATAGTTGAGAGATATAAAGCCAGGATAGTGGCTAAAGGATTCAACCAAGTAGTTGGCATTGACTATATCAATAGTTTCTCCCTAAATTGCTAAGTTGGTGGCTATGAGAATCTTTTTTGCACTTGCTACAATTCACTCATGGAGCATACATCAACTTGATGTAAATAATGCTTTTCTTCACGGTCTTCTGCAAGAAGAGGTCTATATGATGCCTCTTAATGGATACAAAAAAGCTCAACCAAGTTAAGTTCGTAAGTTGTATAACTCTCTCTATAGCCTTAAGCAAGCTTCTAGACAATAGAATATTGAACTTACAATGCATTTGCTAGACTCTGGATTCTATTAATCCTCTCATGATCATTGTTTATTTAAAAAAAAATTTGGTAACTCCTTCTTGGCTTTGCTAGTCTATGTTGATGATGTGTTAATTGCTGGAAATAGAGAGGATGACATAGTGGCTATGAAACAATCCTTACATTTGAAGTTTGCTATCAAAAACCTTGGTTGTGCTAAATATTTTCTAGGAGTTGAAATCGCAAGATTTGCGTGTGGCACCTACTTAGATCAAAGAAAGTATGTTCTTAACATTTTGGAAGACATTGGCTTGCTAGGAGCAAAACCTGTTGCCACCCCTTCCCTAAGAATCTGAAATTATCACCAATGGGAACTCCTTGTGCTGATCCTGCTTAATACAGATGAATGGTTAGGAGACTATTATATCTCAACCTTACCAGGCTGAATATCAGCTTTAGTGTCTAGCAACTAAGCTAACATGTTAATGCACCTAATATTGATCACTGGAATGCAACTATTCATGTCTTGAAATACCTCCAGGGATGTCCCTCCAAAGGCTTCTTCTTTGCAACAAGCGATCATACTTAGCTACGAGCATACTATGATGCAGATTGGGCTGCATGCATATCTACGAGAAGATCTATCACTAGTTATTGCATTTTTCTTGGAAACTCTCTCATATCTTAGAAGACCAAGAAGTAAACTACTGTCTTTTGCTCTTGCACTGAAGCTGAGTATAGAAGCATGGCATCTATTATTTACGAGCTACAATGGATTTCTTACCTTCTCCAAGATTTTCACACATCCATATCTTTTCCCATCCCCTTTATGTGTGATAATAAAGCAACCATCCACATTACTGATAATCCAGTGTTTCACGAGCGCATTAAGCATCTCGACATCGACTGCCATATTGTATGTGATTAGTTCAAGTGAGGGATCATCCAGCCTTAAAACATCTCCTCCACACTTTAACTCGCAGACATCTTTACCAATTCATTATCTACTTCATTCTTTCACAAGATATTGTCCAAGTTAAGCTTGCGTGACATCTACCAAGCTCCAACTTGAGGGGGGATGTACAATATCATACATGTATTTATTTGTTTATTTCAATTTGTTACCCTTTTCTATTTGAGCTAGTTATAGGCTGTTAGGGTTTGTTTCTTTTTTTCCTGCCTTTACTTGCATGTATATATACCCGTTTCTTCAGTGTGAATGGACATGGCTTTTCATTTTCTTATTTTTTTTCTTAGTTTCCTTTTATTTTGCATGGCCTCTTCACAACTTAAACAAATGTTGGATTGGCCATTGGAAGCTACTAAAGTGAGGGATAGGAAAATTTCCATGGAGAGAGGATATGGCGGAAGAGGAAGAAAGTAGAGAAGATGAGCATAGTTTATACTTTATGTAGAAGTAGAGATGTAGAAAAATCTTCTAATACAATGTTGAGATGAAGAGGACGCACAGATGCAGGCATCTGAGCTTAAAGAATGAATGTGTGTTGCTTTTGGAAAGAGTTGTACATATATACACAACACATCTAATTAATTAACTTTGAGAAACTAACTCATAACTAATCATGATTGGTAAACTTAATTATTGACTAACCATAATTGGAAGCTATCTAACCTACTTTTTATTTACAAAAAAGTATAGAAATATCTATTGTTCTAATAACTTGTAGTCTAGTAATGCCTTTATTTTTACATACACACAACTTTAAATGGTTGTATATATAGATTACCAAAATATAGAAGATTTTGAAAGCAATTGTCATTAGATAAAATGAAGAACATAAGTATTCCTATGGAATAAACATAAAACATGCTTTTAGCATCCTTCTTGTGTAGTTGCAATCTTTGTCTGCAATTTGGATATGCTAAGTAGAAGTCTGAAATTTCCATATCCATGCGCAGGTTTATCATGGTGCTGAAAATTGAATTCAAGTCTAAAACTACATCAATGGGGACCAACCATTGTTATGAGTTTATGTTTTTGAGTGGCAACAATTCAAAATTGGTAATATACCCTATTGTCAAATTTTAACTTTAGATTTATGAGCATTATAATTGGTATACTACTTCTTAAAATTTGATAATTATGACAAATTGAGCCCAACATACTTGTATCACAATTGAGTTGGCACTGCATGGCACCTTGTCGTCAAGGGTACCTCCACTCTTTGGCATTATGATGTGGCAGCCCAATTTGCCACTTAATAAAAAATAAAATTGAAAATGCAAAAATATAAAAATAAAAAACCATGACATAAAAAGCCAAACAAAGAAAAATTGCATAAATCTTGAATGAATATATACACATATACATACAAATACATTCTAAATACATAAATATATATATACACACACACACACACACTCTATCCTCACTCTTTCCCCATAGCGACTATAGCTAGCCTAGGCTCCCAGCCATGGCCATGGCAACCGTAGGGCAGGCAACTGTGGCCAGGTTTATTATTTGGTCTAGATTTGCCTAGCATAATTCCTGGCTTGGGCAGCTGCTGGCCCATGTAACAGCTAAGCTCAGGTGGTTGTTGGCTAGTGGCCAAATTGGGGGTTATTGAATTAATAATAAATAAATAAATAAATAAAATTTATTTATTTAAAGTTAATTCAATTATTTTATATATGTTTATGGTTTTAACATTATTAAAGTGTGTGATACTGCACAGAAGCAGAGTAAGGTTCTATCCGATAGATAGCAATGTGTTGGTTCATTTTTTTTTTTTTTTGGAATATTTGCAGAGAGATTTTTAATTTACACTCGAATATTCTCAAAGTTTCATGAATTTTTATAGGGACTTAATATTTATAGTTTTTTCTTCATCAGCTTATGTCCATTAGCATTTTGCTACCTTTCTTCATGAGCTTAATTTGTCCTTAGACTATTTATCCCTTTTATTTAATTATTTAATTTAGTCATTTGGGCATTTTTTTAGTCAGTTTACTATATTGCCATTGTAGTTAAAATTGTCTACATCAGCATGCAATTTAGAATTATATACTTACGAGGACATGCTTAATTTTTCATTTCTAATTTTAAATTTATTTTATTTTTAAGTAGTAATTAAATAAATTTAATCAAATTCAATTAAATTATTTTAGATATATTAAATATTTTTACATTTTTGAGTATATAATATAATTAAAATTATTAAAATTATATTGTCTAAGAAGATAGATTTTATATTTTATGCATTTAATTTTTACTTATTTTATTTCTCAATTAAATTCAACTAAATCTAATTAATTTATATTAGATATGTTTATTATTTTAACATTTTAAAACATACAGCTCAAAATTATTAAAATTATATAATCTAAAGAGACAAATTAGATTTTTTTTTTTAAAAAAAATTTAAGATAATAAATTTGTTTCAAATTAATCTTTATAAATTTGGAGGGCATTTGGTATTTTAATTTCTAATGTATAACATTTAAATTTTTGTAGCACCCAAGTTGCATTTAATATGATGATTTGATAGATGGGATGTCAAATAATCGTCTAAAAACGGGAGGAATATGAATTTGATGAAGAGATGTCATGGAACGTCCAATCAATTGTCATGTAGATGCGAGCCTCTTGTAAGTGTGTTTGATTTAAGAAGTAAGATACTAATTATAAGGCCCGAAACTTTGAATTCAAAATTTGCTGATAAGGTACAATTACTGAACCAATTTTACATTTTTATCTTCTTGACATGAGTATGAAGAAACGTGGGCATCTACATG
>JACGDI010005378.1:405737-417822 GCA_014898725.1 Jacaranda copaia
AGAAATTGATAGCCATATTCTGTATCTTCATACAAAATCACAACTTGAGTCCATCCAAATCCTTTGAAAATGGCTGCAAGAGCCTGTGCTTGAACCGCATCATCTATAGCTGTCCTAACGAAGTAGTGGTTTTCTGCATTGGAAAGAGCCGAGCTTCTTGCAGTGAAAGAAATTATTGGCACTTGAACTTTGCTTCCAAGTTCTGCAACAAATATTTCTTCTGATGACCCCCCGGGCCCTAAAATCCCATCAACTTGTTCATGCTCCAGTAACTCTAGAACTGCATGATATTAATTCCAACATACATATATATATATATATATATTTATCAGTAAATATATATACATAGTCTTTTAATTATGATTAACATTGTTATTGTTATATTTTGTAACAAATCTATACAATAATATACACACACAAATTGATGTTGAATCCAAACGAATGTGCAATACATATAAATTGAAATAAATGAATAATTAATGTGCGCACCTGCAAAATCAACGTCAAGCGGGCTTTGTACGTCCCTGGTGTGTAGTCTCAACCTTGTCTTATAATTTGGGTGTGCTGAATAAAAATCCGAAACTGCCATTTCTATGCACAAATTTGTAATGGTGCCCAAGGGTGAGTTCAGGTCTTGAACTACACCATTGTTGGCCACCGAAAGCATTTGTTCTGAATTTGTTTCCTCGACCACTCCCATGGCATGATCAAAAACGAAATGAACTGCGAGGAAGAGAACAGGCGAAAGAGAAATATTGAAGAAACGAGAACCTTGGATTTTGTACGACATGGTAGTTCTCATAATCGAATAATTCCTCTTCTCCTATTCTTCGACCCATATTTGTCGTTTTTATAGACATCGCCATCCTATACGAAGAATACAATAAAATTAATTGACTGACTGATTCAATAAAAAAGTTTACTAAATGGATTCTGGTCATAAATTAATCACAAGTTTTATTAGTTCTTTAATTATCACATGAGTTGACGACGACGACTTACACTCCGCACTTCGTTCGAAATTACATGGGAGTGAGAGTCAGCAAACGGCTGGACATACTGGAAATTTTTAGCAATATAGCTGGCAAGATATAAGGACAAGTTGATATTATATAGTCTCAACTTCCCACAATATAGTGCAAATTAAAAAAAGAAGATTCGAAATTGGTTGTTACTACCAGTTTTTGAAGAGACGATATAATTAATTTATGTCGATGATTACTCCATAGTTCTCTCAAAATGATTTTCTAACAAATAATTATGAGAGAGAGAATTCAGTAAGCATAAGTATACATGTAATTTATGATAATTTTGATGATTACAAATTCCACTTGTTGCATACATTATATATATGTGTGGGCATATATGTATGCTTGAGTTTGTATTTATATTTTTAATGTGATAAAACAAAAAGGGTTAGACTTTAGGTTCATAAGATATGCTTGATATAGTGATTGTATGAAATTGAAAGGGTTTGATGATCTTTTGCACCTTCAAAATTCATCGAAGACTTTCTCGATCGTTAAAATGCTTCATTTTATCATCACTGCTTCGTAGAATTTCGTAGGAAATTGCGAACATTATGGGCATGCATGGAGCTACCTAGGAATAAAATTTTCAAGAATATTAAAATATTTGACTGAGTTTGATAAAGTTTAATTGTTTGAAATGTTCTAATTTTTGTAAAATATTTCTAAAATTTATAAGATGTACATTTGATTTTAAGAAAACTTTTTTGAAGTGCTGTTTGGTGAACAAAAGTTGTTGAACATTTCTTTTAAGGAGCTTATATATATGATCTAAAATCTTATTTTGGGGGATTAACATTAGTTTGTTTTGAAATTCATTAAATATTTTAAAACATCTTATACGTGTGTGCTCGAACTTTTTAATGAATTACCTTTTTGTACACTCAAACAATAGTCTTAATGCTATTTGAAGAAAGTTTGACCATTTTAAGGAAATTTCTTGAACATGGGAAAGTCATTGTGTTTTCCTTTACCCAAAATAAATAAAAAAAAGTAAGTAAATATATCAATAAATAAATAATAAAAGAAAAGGACAACGCCTAGAGTTTACTATTAATATTCGAAACAAGTTAAAATACTTGACATACAAAATGATGATTGATCTAGTATAAACTGACGTGGTAAGTAATCTCGATATTGTTTTCATGAATTTATCATGAAATTCATCAACTTGTAAAGTTGAAAATCAAAGTGTGACATGTCAGTTTGTGACTCCGAATTCTTCTAATTTTAAGTAATCTAATGAGTTTGAAGTCATTAACGAAATTACAGATTGATGATGGAAATTTTCAGCAATAATTTCTCATCTATATTTATATTATTGAAAAGAATCATTACATTCGTAGAATGACAATTTTCACTCCACTACACTAAATTACTATTTATCAAAAGTATTAAATAGTTCTAATATGGAATAGCTCAATGAGCCCAGTCTAATAAGCTGTCGATTCCAGAGAGGGTTCCAGACCCATATAATATCTGAAGCCCAACTGTGCTTCCAGACCCAGTTGAGCTGAGTTACTCGATTACAACTGCTAGGTCGAGTGGATAGTTCTCGACCTTATCCGACGGGAGGCTTCAAGCCGCCTAGTCCATTTAGCCATCTCCATGGTTGACTAACTTGTTTGGTTGATCGCTATTGACCAGAGTGTTCACTCCGGCGCCGAATCATATCTTGGTCGCATTCAATGCTCTGATAGTGCGTGCCACCTCAATACTGCTTCTGCCACTAACTCTGTTAGGAGGCGTACCTCCAGAGTATTATTCACCTTAAAAAGTAAGAGATGATACCATTTGAAATAGTACCGAAAGGGGATATGACCAACAACTCCTAGGTAAGGATAAGAGCCCTCTACACTTGATAGAGGCTTCTTGGACATATTATCCCTATGGAGAAGGTTATAAATACCCCATTGCTAGCTACTTTCCAGGTATGTCATATACACTATATGCTCTTACTCTACTACTTGATTATCTCACTTGATCAGTACTAACTTGAATATCAGAGTGCCCTCGATTAGTTTGACGTTTGCTATTGGTTGTAGATCTCAGCCCAAGAAGATCTTACTATTGAATCATTCAACCTCTCTGGCCGAATTAGCCCAAACACAACCCAATTCACTAAAAATAGCTTTCAACCTCATCATTTTGGTGCCGTCTGTGGGAACTTTGATATTACATCTAAGAAAATGGTAAATACTAGGAGAGTTGCATCCGAGAGGGAGAAAATAGGAGGACAACATCTTCTTCTCCCCCTCAACCCCAATAAAGTTCGTATGCCCTAGGCCCTGGCACTTTATCAGAGCAAATTGTAACACTAACCCTGCCTCAGCTAATGCATCTTATAAGTGAACAAATCTCTACCTAGATCTCTACTCAACTTTATATGGCATTGAACAGGCATTCAATTATGCTAGCCCCAACTGGTAGTGCAACTCTGTAATCACTGCCCTTAGAGAAGAGGTCCCTCTGGGATAGTCGTGGTTGCTAGGAGTCCAAGCGACCACTAGCTAAACGAGAAGGAAGCCCCAGGTGACCCTAGGGAGAGAGGGGGTGACCCAAGCTAAGAGAAGAAATTGCTGACTCTATAGATCATTACATTTGACCTAATTGAGCCCCGCAACATGATAGGATTGAACATTCCAAACTAGACTAGTAAGAAAAAATGGATGAATCAGTGGATCACACTGCCTGGTGCATTCGAGCCCCACAGTGTGATAGGGTCGAGCGTGTGAGGTCTCATTTCAACCAAAATATTACCTAAGCTGATTGAGAGGAGTGAAAAGAAGTTTCCCACTAAGTACAATAGCTGAACAGGTATCTTGATGAGAATTCAAGGAGAAATACCGAAAGGGTACCCAACCTAAAGGGCCCCCAGAGGTCTCGTCGAGAGAGGGAGAGTCACCATTTATTTAGGAGATTGTCGATGAGTGCATTGTCATTGATGCCAAGGTACTGACCGAACTCCTATAGTACGACGGTTCAAATGATCCCAACGAGAACTTGATGCAATTCGAACATATGATGCAACTACATGTGTATAATAAGTATATCCATACAAAGATGTTGGTGGCCACATTCCAGGACATAGCACTCGATTGGTTTGTTAAGCTGGAACCCTCATTGATATACTTCTATGACTAGCTCTGAGAAAAGTTCCTACACTAGTTCACCAGCCAATAAAAAGCAAAGCTCTCCCACACCCATCTCTATATCGACAAGTAGAACGAAGGGGAGTTCCTCCATGACTTTTTATACAAGGTTCAAAATAAAGGTGTTGACGATCGATAACCCTAAGATCAAATTTCTGATTGATGTACTTTTTTTGGGACTCCGGCACAAAAAATGGGCCAATGATTTGGAATGAGAGCACTCATGGTCAATAGAGAAATTGCTCAACTTGGTGTAGAGATACATGATTGAGAAAGAGACGAATAGGCTGAAGTTTGAAAACTCTAAGGTCGACAAAAAGAAAAATAAGAAAAAAGATGACCAGAAACATAGAGAGAGAGGTCGATCTCCAATAAAGTGCTTCCATGACTATACTTCGCTAAACATCCTAAGGAGAGAGGTCCTATTTGTGATCCAGCATGACAACCGCCTCAAGAAATTGAGAAAGCTGATGGAGACTGAAGCAATGAAAAAATTGAAGAAATATTACCACTTTCATAAATAAAGGAGGCAGGACACAAATGACTGCTTCAATCTCCAAGATATTATTGAGAGGCTCATTAGGCAAGGCTATCTCAAAAAATATGTGGCCAGTGACACACAGGCTAAAGGAGGTAAATTCGATCAAACTCCCTATAGAGAAAAGTCCATTAGCCCAAGGAGGGAGGATAAAGAAAAAAAACTCATCCAGAATGATCACCTACCCATTCAAGGGGTGATTGACATGATTGTGAGAGCTCCCATTGGGGGGACTCGAAGTTAGTAAGGAGACAAATGTAGAGGAGGCTAGAGTCGACCAAAGCCCCCTTCATCGAAACAACCTTCCATTTATCCACAAGCAGCTCGGCTAACATTATCTTTCTCTCAACGTTGAAAAGGATAAACCTAGACCAGCTAAAATTTGAGCCAGTGTGTATCCCTTTGGTTGGGTTTGGGGGGTCGAAAATCATTCTAGAAGGTTTCATTAACGTCTCTACATTATTTGGGGAGGCACCTTGAAGAAGGACATTGATAATAAACTATCTGGTGGTTGACGCCCCATTTATTTATAATGTTATAATTGGTTGACCAGCTTTTAATGATTTTCATGCCATTGTGTCAATCTATCACATGAAGATCAAATTTTTGACCCCGATTAGCACAGACGAATTGCTATATAACATCAAGAAAGCTTAGCGATGTTATAATATTTCGATTGAGTTAGGTGAGCAGAAGATTCGATCACAATTAAAGACCTCAGGGAATGCCTCTATAGTGGAACCTAAGGAAGGCTATGCCAACAAAAAGAAAAAGTTGGAAGACACTCGAGTGGAGCTCATCGAGGAGTTTAAAACTATCGAGCTGGAGCCTAGAAACCTCGATAAGATTACCAGGATCAAAATACATATAGGACCCCATTTAGAGTGTCTCATGGTTGTTTCTTGTGGAGAAATATCGATGTTTTTGCTTGAAAAGCATCCAACATCCAAGGAACCTTAGTATGATCGTGCACCGCTTCAATGTTGACCCCTTATACAAGCTGGTCAAGTAGAAGACAAGAACCTTCAATGCTGAAAGGACCCAGATCATCGAAGAGAAAGTCAGGAAACGTTTAAATGTAGGTTATATTATAGAAATTCACTATCTATCTTGGCTTTATAACGTTGTACTCATTCCTAAGAATGAGGGACAATGGCATATGTGTAATGATTTCACTGATTTAAATAAAGCTTGTTCTAAGGATTCTTACCCCCTGCCTCGAATAAATTTACTAGTAGACTCCACGGCTGGTTGTGAATTATTGAGTGTGATTGATGCATTCTAAGGGTATCATAAGATATTCATGGCCCTTGAAGACAGGGATAAAACCTCTTTTGTGGTCCCCAATAGAGTTTATTGCTTTTTTGGTCATGCTTTTTGGACTTAAAAATATTGGAGCAACCTATTAGAGACTGGTCAAATTCATGTTCAAGAATGAGATAGGTAAGTATATGGAGGTTTATGTTGATGACATGATTGTAAGGATAGAAAAGACCAAGAACCATTTGTTCGACCTCAATCACACTTTTGCCATACTAAGAGCATTTGGTCTGAAGCTAAATCTAAATAAGTGTACATTTAGCATTTGAGGAGGTAAATTCTTGGGTTATATGATCAGCTAATGGGGTATTGAGGCCAATCCACAGAAAATTCAAACCGTATTAGACATTGCTCTACCTCAAATAGTTAGAGATATGCAGCAGCTGGTTGAGAGAATTATCAATCTTGGGAGATTCATCGCTCGATTGGTTGACAAAAGCCTACATTTCTTCAAAGTTCTCAGAAATGCTAAGAAGTTAGGTTTTCAGTGGAACAAATAGTGTGATCAGGCTCTGGCCAAATTAAAATAGTACTTATCCTCGCTCCTTATGCTCGTGAAGCCTAAACTTAGAGAGGTACTTCACATATACCTGGCTGTCTTGGAAGTGTCAATTAGCTTGGTCTTGGTCTTGATTAGAGATGGAAGTCATCGACCAATTTACTATTATAGTAAGTCACTCCAAGGATTGAAACATAATTACTTGGAGATCAAGAAGTTTACCTTGGCATTAGTTACTGCAGCTCGAAAGTTGCATCCATATTTCCAGTCTCATGCCATGGTAGTGCTGACCAATCAGCTGTTGAAGCAATTATTCTCGAAGCTAGACACATTTGGGAGGTTAACGAAATAAGCCATTGAGTTGGGAGAATTTGTTATTAGCTTCCAACCCAAAACAACCATTAAAGCGTAAGTCTTAGTTAACTTTATCGTCGAGTGGGTGAATCTCCCAAAAAAAATATTGAAGCTCCTCTTACTTGAACTTAAGGGAGCAGGAGTGGCTCTCCATTCCCCGACACCAGAGGAGTATAATTTTGCAATCAAACTTGACTATGCAGTTACCAATAATGAGGCAGAGTACAAGGCATCTTTATTGGAATGAGGATGGCACTTGACCAAGGAGTCAACTACTTGGCTGCGATCACGAATTCCTAATTAGTAGTAGAATAAATCAAAAAAAAATTTGAGGCTAAGGACTTGACGATGAGTTGGTACCTGGCGGAGGTAAAAAAATTACAGTAGTTTTAAAAAAATTCACTATTACTTAGGTACCTTGATCTGAGAATGAGTGCGCAGATGGCTTGTCCAAATTTGCTAGCTCGACGAGAGGCATAAGAGATAGAACGATAACCTTTCTGGTCACTTATAGACCATTGATTGGCCTCTCATGGAGAACTTGCTAAGGAGCATCGAGAAGATAGTTACTTCATGGCAAGATTCGATAAAACTCTACTTAAGTCATGGCATAATCCTCAAAGACAAAAATGAGGCTCATCACTTTTGAGGAAAGCTACCAAGTTTGCACTCGACGAGTATGGTCAACTGCATAAGAGGTCGATCTTTGGATCACCCCTAAGGTACCTGGATCCCGACCAGGCTCACGAGGTCTTGCAGGATATCCACAAAAGTATGTGCGGGAACTATTCGGGGGAAAGATCCCTTGCTCATAAAATTATCAGGTATGGATACTTTTGGCCAACCCTAGTGAAAGACGCTATTGACTTTGCTAAAAAATGTCTATCATGCTAGGTCCATTTGAACTTCTCACATCAACCTCTTGCACCCATGGTCAATGTTTAAATTTCTTAGCTATTCGACCAATAGGGGATCGATTTTTTGGGCTCACTACCAAAGACTATAGGTCAGTAAAAGTTTATAATTGTGGCGGTTGAGTATTTCACCAAGTGAGTCGAGGTCAAAGACACAGCCATCAAAAGTTTCATCTGAAAAAATATTATCTGCCATTTTAGTCTATATAAGATCTTTATTTCAGATAATGGGATACAGTTCCAGAGTAGAAATACCTAAAGTTAGTACAAGGCCTTGGGAATCACCCAATATTTTACCTTAGTGGGTAACCTTCAATTGAATAGCCAGATAGAGGTAATGAATAGAATAGTTCTCAACCATTTGAAAACCAGAATCCAAGATACCGGATCGAGTTAGGCAGATGACCTTCCAGGAGTGTTATGGGCATATAGGACAATCCCCTGCATAGCCATTAATCACAGCCCTTATAGCTTGGTTTATGGGTCTAAGGCAATCATCCCCTCAGAACTCATATAGCATACAACTTGAGTGATTCACTTCTACCTACTTAGAAACTTGTTAGAAAGGAAGCTCGACCTCGAAACTATTGATGAGCAAAGATAAGAAGCCAACAACACCATGTAGCATTATAGATCAAAGATGGTAGATAACTACAATAAAGGGGTTAGGCTGTGCTATTTTAAGGTCGAAAACCTCGTTTTAAAAAAAGTGGAAGTATCTAAGAATGTTGGTAAACTTGACTCAAAATGGGAAGGACCCTATATGATCGTGAAAGTATCAAAGCATAACACTTATCAACTTGCCAATGTTGATGGGGATGAGCTCTTTTGCCCATGGAATGCCATCAACTTGAAGAAATTCTATATATAAATGTGCATTGTAATCATCTTTGTATTCTGTGATATAAATAAAGTTCTAGCAACACTTCTATTATTCACTTGTATTGTCATCGCTATATCTACCTCACACAACTCAAAGTTTCAAGTTTACCCAAAAGCAGCTTTATGCTACTAGATTAAGGCTCCAAGCCCAGCTTTAAGTTGACCACATAGTTAACCCAAAAGCAGCTACACATTGCTAACTTTAGGCTTTTCAGTCCAAACTATTCAAGTCAACCCCGTAGTCCACTTAAAAGTAGCTTCAAGCTTCCAAATCAAAGCTCCAAGCCCTAACTTCAAGTTGACCCCATAGTCAACCCAAAAGCAGCTACACGGTTTCAACTTAAGGCTTTTCAGCCCAATGTATGCAATCGACCCTATAGTTGATCAACAAATCAGCTTAACGCTGCAGAGTTACGAAACCTCAAACCCGACCAAGAGTAATGAAACTCAACTATAAAGTTGAGAAAAAGTTTAGAAAATAGATTGTTGAATGTATTACAATGAGATCATGCGTATCTCTCAACAGTAGCCTAAATCAATGATAAAGTTGTTGGTTTTCTTGTTAATTAACATGGTTAACAATCTATCAACCACATAATTGTGACAAGATAGTTGCATTCGACATAAAGCTGTAAAATGGATTGGATACACATTGAGCAGAATCAAAGTACTATTTCATTAGATGAAATGCTCATTACAACGGAAGGATAACCTTCATAAAAAAAAAGGAGAGAAAGTAGGAATTTCAATTCTGGCTCAACCTAGCACTTTTAGATTGACCTATTTAGGTACCTTCCTACATGTCCTGATCAGCCTCAGGTATCACTGATGCAAGGAATAGAACTGGTCATACTGGTTGTAGGGCTCCGCCGTATTGCCCATAAAGTCAGTTGAGCGCAGCACTTATTGGGTGACGTCGACTTGCCCATGCTTGAGTTGGAAGGCAAAGTCCTTAGCAAAGGTGAATTCCTTCATTAGATTAGCTAACCTACTCTCGACCTCAACTTGCTTTTGCTGAGCTTCGATCATGGGCTTGATGGGAGTGTTCATTATGGTGTCCCTTTCCCCACTTTTATTGATTGTGACCTCTTCAAACTCAGGGTAAGGCTGTATATTTTCATAAAAAATTGGGCTTATTCTATCTTTATCCTTAGCGCGGAAGGCATAGCTCAAGTGTTTAAGTTGCTTCATTACTTTCTCAAATGAACCGTAGGCATCATTGATTGAGAAAACCATGCTCATGTCTTGAAAAGCCGAGCTGAGCATAAACTACTCCACCACCTCTCTCCACATTAAAAGGAGTTGTTGAGAAAACGCTGCTTGAGCCTTCTCAAGCATAGCAGCACGGTCAGTTGATCGACCAGAGAAGTTGCTCACTTACATGTCTAGGTGAGCCTTCTTTAGCATTAAGTCCATTCGGCTCCTCTTTTTCACAACTTTGACCAGCTATTGGTTTTTCATATTGAGTTATTCCTAGAGGTTAGCTACCTCCTTGATTAGCTAGTTGACCTAAAGTTGGGAAGATTTGAGCTAAACCTTCAGAGTCTCCCTCTCTTTCTCTCCCATAATTCTTCGTGGTCAGCTAAAGCTAACTTCGATCTACAATAGAAATGGCACCTAAGCTGGCTCAGCTAAAATAGAGATTATCATTAAATAATGTAATTGGCTGAAAGCATAATTCGATGAGAAAATAATCGACCTCACAGTTACCATTTTGTAGTGGTGGGCTAGAGCCTTGAGTGCATCGACCTGGCTCAGGCCTATGAACTTCTATTGGTCAGCGACAAAGAGCACGACCACCGTGCATTTGAGTGTACTAGCGCTTGTCATCCCTGATGATATGACCAAGCTTGAATTTTTCATCTCTATTGTGGGGTCAATTTCGAACCAGGGCAATAGTAGGTTGGGTATCTGAAACAAGACCCCATCGCTATGCTTACTGAACAAGTCATATTCAGTGGTCCCCTTCTACTTGTTTTTATCGCTCATCATCCTTTTAGGTGTCAAGCTTCCCTATTCGATCATCTATCTCTTGCCTTGACCAGTGGGGCTACTTCAAACATCTTCCATTGATTGAGTAGACTGAGGTACCTGCTTGATTTGTGGCATGGCTAGGGCGGTGATCGAGGGTGCTGCCTCCATTGTAAAAGCTATATCTCGTTGAGCGATTGCTTGACGGTGTTCATTATTTCTTTGGCCCTTGGTTAATACCTTTTGGTGACTGTGAGCCATGATTTTTTCTCAATCTACCAGTAAAAGACAAAATAAAGAGCAATTAGAATCGAGCAGAAAGAGTGAAAATATAGATTTGTCACAGTCAACAAGGATTTCTACCTAGTTGGTTGCCTGCAGGAAAGTTCAGCTTGACCAGTGATAAACAACCGATACTAGATATTTCTCCTCAATCAGAATCGAGGCTTCCATCTAGTCAAACTCAACTAGGTCCTTAAACTCTTTGGTGCTACTCGACTTTTACGACATAGGCAGGTGGAATAAATTTGAAAAATTGGCAAAATAAGCTGGCTGGTCAAAAAAACGCATCAGCACAGCAAAACTATATACAGTGGCGAAGTAGTTTGACAGGAGCTATGTTATACAAACTTCGAGGCCCCCAAGACGTCAACTATTACAAGTGCTAGAGAAAACCTAAGGCTTTATCTAAATCCCTCATCGAACATTGTTATACACCTCCTTAGAGGTCGATGCATCTTACCCCACAGCCTAGGCACTAGGAGTTCATACTCCTCGGGAATATGGTACATTTCTCTAATGCGAACCAGGTCAGCAGAGGTGATGTTGAAAACTATCTCGCTATAGTGGTCAGGGGTAAACAATTGATCACGCAATGCTGTCACTTCACTTAGGCCAGTCTCACCTTTAGAAATAGCCCTCTCCACATCAGAGCTACTGGAGCTTGAGCTATTGCTTGACGAGCTGTCAGATGTACTCTTAGAAGCGTTCTCATCCCCAACCTCCCTATGGAAGTGTGCACTGTGGGACCTAGTGTCCTCGCTATTTGATTAAATTGACATCTTTAAAAAGTAAATGTAGGAAAATAGAAAGAGTTAAGGGCTCTGAATGTAAGAATTGACCAGATCAGATTCAGTAAAAGTGAAAAATGAATATTTCTACTCTATCTGTTTAGGCATTCGGATGTGGGAACCCAAGCGGTAGTAATAATTACATAGTTGTCTCTTGGCGCTTCATATACCACAATGTAACTGATGCATTAGATGCACAAAACCTTAGTCGAGTATTCAAAAATCCCAGTCGAGAATTCAAAAACCTTGATTAACAATTTAAAAACCCTAGTTGAATGTGCATAACCATTATTCAATTATCTACTCCTTGCTCTTTCCCATCGACAAACTTGATCAGGATCGCGAGTGGGGGGGGGG
>JACGDI010005378.1:417863-449601 GCA_014898725.1 Jacaranda copaia
GGATAGCCCAACGGCCCAACCCAATAAGCTATTGACTCTAGAGAGGGTTTTTAGGCCCACCTAATCTCTGAAGCTCAATTGTGCTTCCAGACTCAGTTGGGTTGAGTCACTTGACCACAACTGCCAGGTTGAGCAGATAGTTCTCGACCTTACCCAATAGGAGGTTTCAAACCTCCTAGTTCGTTTAGTCATTTCTAGGTTGACCATCTTGTCTAGTCGATCACTGTCAACTAGAGTGCTTACTTTGACGGCGAATCATATTCTTACCGCATTCAATGCTTTGACAGTTAGTATGCCTCTGCATTAATAGCGCACACCACCCCAGTACCGCCTCTGCCATCAACTCTATCAGGAGGTGCACCTCCAAGTACTATTCACTCTGGAAAGTAGAAAATGATGCCACTTGAAATAGTATCGGGAGGAAAAATGACCAACAACTCCTAGGTAAGGACAAGAGTCCTCTACAGGGACATCTTAGACATATTATCTACCTAGAGAAGGTTATACCTATTGCCAACCACCCTTTAGGTATGTCATATACACTATATGCTCTTACTCTGGTACTCGATTATCTCACTCGACCAGTACTAACTTGAGCGCTAGAGTGCCTTAGCCGGGAGCACCTCGACTAGTCTGACTTTTGCTATTAGTTGCAGATTTTAGCCCAAGAAGACCTTACTATTGGTTTATTCGACCTCTTTGGTCGAATTAGTCTACACGCAACCCAATTCACTAAAAATAGCTTTCAACCTTATCAAGTTCATAACTCTAGTTTCCCATTAATACAGTCAAGGTTATTATCCATTAATTCCTTCTCCACACTTATGTTATCAACCTTCACTTGTTCTTAAAATAATGACATTTAATTTATACATACAAGGACAATGTATCACAACGACTAATGATTTAATAATTGATTACTTAGTATATATCAGTTGTCACATTTTATGCCATTAGATCACCTGCTCAGTGTTAATGCTTTGATAAGCAAGTTGGTCTTGTAGCCCTAAACGAGGATTCAATCCAAAGTTGCCGAGAATTCTATATTATTTGCTAATGTAAACATTTGAAATAGTAAGTGTCGATTCGATTCTATGGATTCATTACGGGTCGTGAAACTATAAATTATAAATTAGTTTATTCATGATCTAAAGAAATTACTAAATTCTTGAATTTTAAATGATATATATGGATTCCACATATCAACCCACATGATTTACCGTCATTAATACTGATTAATTAGGCTGTCTAGAAATCATATAAGAAAAACAAATGATTACAAGTAACAAAACTCTAGGGATAGTACACACATCTCCGAGGTTGACTGACTAGGCCAATGGTCCTCTTGATGCAGAATGATTTTCTACCTGGGAATTTAAGGGGCTAAAAGAAGACCATTTTAAGAACGGTTGACTTATAATTTAAGGTGGCCCTGCTCTAGCAAAAGGAAATAGGATTAAGCCCAAAAAAACTTCATATATTTTTGCTAAAATTAAGGTGGTGTCATTTACATTGGTAGAGTCGTAGAGATGAGTGATTTTTTCCCCTATATATCCATCTATTCCTCTTTCTTCTTATCTTAAACAGTACCTATATATAACCTTGGCTATAACTTATGTTTACATATGTTATAAAAAATCATAAAATTAATGACAAAAAATTAAACGACAATGTCAAAATTATTGGTAATAATATGGATAAAGTGACTATTTTTTCTTTATGAAAATAATTTCTATTTTTCTGTAATATGACTTAATTGTAATAAATTATTATTTTAAATTTTCCTGCTGACAAATTAGTGAAATATTTATAGTAAAAGTACCACTATAATTCTCTGACAATATTTTTATTGCCATGAAACTCACAAAAATTATTGTTGGACAAAACAAAAAGCTTTTTATTACTTAAATATATATTGGTTATAATTTTCCTATTTCTTGTATTGATACTCCATCTAAACATATATTATTTATCATAGAAGCTAAAGCTATATGGAGCTGCATTCCAAGTCATTTAAACCATGAATTATACAAGGACATGAGAACAGCTAAACTTAAAGACCCAGACACTTCATCCACAAGGAAAAGAGTCCTCATCCCCTTGGAAAGTGGTTATGTAACCAAGAATAAACAAAGTAATCCAAAGGCGACAAAAGAAAATAGAAAATCCAATTGGGCCAAACAACACTGGCTGGTGGGTGAGGAAAGTGGAAATAAGAATTGGTTAAATAATAGTGGCCCAAAGGTGGGTACAAAACCAAAACCCAAAATCCTCCCCATGAACTAATCTAGCAGAAAATACGTTTGGCCTCGGAAGTTTTTCTTTTGGGAGTGGCATAAACATCAGTAAGTTAAGCCTAAAAGACCACAAGGTAGACAGAGAAGTCCACTATGAAGCCCAGGAATGATGAATTCTTAAAGGATCGAACTCAGCCCTCTGCTATCCAAAACGTTGAACAGATTGGATTGTAGGAAGCAGTGAGATAGTTTATTTATCACAAGAAAATACACAGGCAAGCCAAGAAATGAGAGATGGTGAGAACTCACATTGTGAGGGAACAAAGACAGAAAATGGAGATTCAATGGAGTGTGAGACCATGGACTCAAAACACCCAAGAATGCAATTTGGTAGAGGGCCATATGGCAAATTTTGAGGTGTCAAAATCAGAGCGGCCCGCAAAAGAAATTGGACCAACTAAACCCATTTAATTCTTTAATATGAGTTGGGCTGAACGGGCTTACATGAAAATCTATCTTAAGCTGAAATTTTGCAGCCCGGAACAAGCTCGGCCCATGCACTGTAAAGGACCGCATATTGGCCTAACTCGCTTAGCCCGCGATTTTTTTTAAATTTAAATTATAAATTATAATTTTTAAAAAAATAAGAATTTATAATTTATATATTTTAAATTACAAATTTGTAAAAATTATAATTAAGAATTGAAGTAAGAAATGTAATTTATAAATTTATAAAATAAGAATGACTTGAAACTGCATCCATCATGACATCTCAATCTGAGAGCAATTTAAATAACTTGAGTGCATGACCGATTTGTTATTGGCCTTATTTAAATATTTAGATATTACAAAGTTGTTTATTTCTTTTTATTATTAATATGTATTTTTATTTAGAGGTTTGGTCATATATACCTCTATATAATTATTTTTTTAAAATTAAAGATGGGTAGGAGGTCCATGCCAAATTCCTCACCACCCTTATTCGGTGGTATTTTTAAAAAAATATAATTGATATAAAAAATTAATAAAGTATAAATTTTTAAATTTTTATAAAAATTGAAGTGTTGTAGAATATTAAAAAGCACATAAATATAAATTATTAAGTCTTTCAAAAAAAAAAGTATTGAAAAAAATATTAAAAATCACATAAATCTAAAAAAATTAAAAAAAATAGCTTGTGATCGATCTGCCTAGTTCAACTCGACCCACTTATATAGTGGGCTAGTTTTGGGCCAAGTTGAATTTTGTAAAAAAATGCTCGTCACGGCCTAGCCTATGAACGGTCTGCTAGCTAGCCTGACCCAACTCGAAATCGTCTTGAACTATGCGTTAGGGGAGCAGGGCTAGCTCTGCCTAGCCCATATGACGCCTTTTGCAGAGTTTCAGAAAATGCAGATGAAGGCACCATAACATTAGTTCTCTTTCTTCCCCTCAAATCTGAATTAATGATGAAGATACTTGTTTGGAACTGCCACAGTGTGGGCAATAGCTCCTCTGGAAGAAGCTTTGAGGATATGGTGGCTTTACACAGACCAACATTTGTTTTCCTTATGGAAATGAAGGTGTTAGATGATAGATTGAGAGAATTTCTAGTGAATTAGGTTATAGGAATGTGTGTAGGGCTCTATGTCTTGGACGGAGAGGGGGCATTTGGTTGCTTTGGAATTAGGAGGATGTAAACATAGATATTGTGAAGATCTATGAACAAGCCATACACACTATTATTCATTTGGAGGATCAAGGCACCTGGATGTGTACTGGGATTTATGCTAGTCCGAATTGAGCCAAGAGGGAAGAATTATGGGACATCCTAAAAAGTATGGCAGAGTATATCACTTTACCATAGCTTATGGTAGGAAACTTCAATGAAATAAAAGATGGGAATGAAAAAAGAGGAGGATTTCATTTCAGTAGGAGAGATGTGACATTTTCAAATTTCATCTCTACAATGGATGATTGTGGTGTTATGGACCTATGATTTAAGGAGAACCCTTTCACTTGGCAGAATAAAATAGATAGTATGGCTAGGATTGGAGAAAGACTGGATGAAACCCTGGCAAACTTGGATTGGTGACTGAAATTTCCTAAATATATGCTATACCATCTTCCTTGCATACATTATGATCACAACCCTCTTTTTTTTGCCACTAAATGTACCTTTTTCACCTCTTCTAATCATCCCTTTCATTTTGAAATAGCCTGGACTTCACACCCTGATTGTGAACCCCTAATTGATAGCATCTAGTCCAATTCTGACTTCATTATTACTGCCCTTCACACCCTTCTAAACATAATAAAAAATTTCAATAAGGACACTTTTGGTAATATCTATAAAAGGAAAAGAAGACTTCTTGCTAGAATAAAAGGGGTTTAGGATAAGATTGCTATTGTTAAGGATTTTACCCATTTCAACCTTGAAACCAAACTTATTGATGAATACAATCTTATCCTTGCTCAAGAAGAAATTTGCTTCCTAAAAACAAGAATAAAATGGTTGAGTTATGGGGACCTTACTACTAAATTATTCCACATTTCAACAATCTATAAGAGAAGGAAGAACAAAATCCTCTCTCTTAAAATTGACAATGAATGGCAAAGTGATGAATCTGTTCTCAAGAGTCATGTAAATGAATTTTTTAGTAGCATTTTCTCCAACCCCAATCAATTGAATGTCAGCAATCTTCAATGTAGTAAGTTCCAAAGAAAACTCAGTTTTGATTAGATGAATTGTCTTACTTCTGAAGTGTTTAGTAATGAAATTCTTTTTGCTGTCAAATCCCTTACTCCCTTTAAAGTGCTTGGCCCTGATAGTACTCAAGCATTTTTCTATCAAAAGTTCTGGCACATTATGGGAAGCGATACCTTTAGGTATAGGTAATACATTTGTTTGTCTCATTCCTAAGGTAAACAATCCTACTAGAATCAATCATTTTAGACCTTTTTTTTGCATGACACCCTCTATAAGGTCGTCACCAAGCTCATTTGTCTCTAATTGAAACCTTATATGAGAGAGCTGATTAGTCCCATGTAAAATAGCTTCTTGTGTAAGAAAGGCACCCAGGACAACATTTTCATTCTCCAAGAAATTCTCCATAGTAGTAGAAACTCCAAGAGTAAGAAGGGAAACATGACCATTAAACTTGATCTTGAGAAAGCATTTGATAAAATCAGTTGGCCCTTCCTCAAACAAACTCTCAACTTCTTTGACTTTCCCAAAGACATCATTGCTTTTATAATGAATTCTGTCAGATCCTTCACCCCTCAAATCTTGTGGAATGGGGAACTCCTTCAGCCTTTTCACCTTAGTTTTGGTCTTAGGCAAAGTGATCCTTTATCTCCTTACCTCTTTGTCCTTTGAATGGAAAGACTTGCTTACTTGATGGATGAGAGTGTAGGATGTAAACAATGGATCCCTATCACTACTTGTCGGGGTGACCTAAACTCTCACATGTTTTTTTCACTAATGACCTTATCTTTATGGCCAAGGCAACAAAGAATTGTGTTAATGTTATTAACAACATTCTCAACAATGTTTGCAAATTGTGTGGCTAAAAATCAATCTTAATAAATCTAAAATATTTTTCTCTAAAAGTTTTGAGCCTAGAGTCAAAAAAGATCTTTCTGGTAATCTTGGTATCCATATTACCTCTAACTTTGGTAGGTATTTAGGGGTTCCTCTCATCCACGAGAATATCTCATTCCATGTATCATGATGTTATTGAAAAAGTCCAGAACAAACTCCCAGAGTGGAAAAGTAAGTTGCTTAGCATGGTGAGTAGAGCTACATTGATCCAAGCTGTTAATTGTGCTTTCCCCACCCATTTTATGCATACTGTTTGGCTTCCTTCTTCTGTTGAAGACCATTTGGATATACTTAGTAGAGCCTATCCTTGGGGGAAATAATACTAGTAGAAGAAAACTCCATCTAATAAAATGGGACAAAGTCATTATGGAGGAAAAAAGGGGAGATCTTGGAATTATAGAAACTAGAACTATCAAATGCTACTCTTTTGTCCAAAATTAGGTGGAAAATTTTTAAAAAGGAAAACACAATTTGGGATGAGATCTTCAGAAGCAAATATCTTAAAAATATTAACCTTCTTGATTATATAATGAAACCCACTGATTCTACTCAATGGAAAGGCACTATTAAAAGCACTAAACTAATCTCTTATAAAATTAGGTGGAGAATTGGGAATAGGGACACTATTGCTTTTTGGTTTGATAGATGGTTGGGAAAAAGTAGCATTAAGGAATCACTAGATTGGAACATTGTTGAAAATGAGCTTAGTTTGAGGATAATGGATGTCCTTGACAACAGTAGAAACTGGAACTTTGACAACATCACAATTCCAATAGTTAAAAATGTTAAAGACCTTTTTATGAGCATGCCTATTCCTTACAATAAAAATCACATTAACACTAGAATTTAGGCTGGATCTCAAAATGGCATTTTTACTTGCAAATCTACCTACACTACTATACTGCACCTAAATTCTAATCAAGAAACTAGTGGGGACCAAGACACCCATGATAATTGTTGTAACTTGGAATGATCTAGAATCACAACTATGAAATAAAAGTAAAAAAATTTAATGTAATTGACAATAATATTAATGTGGTTCGACGACGTGCCTAATCCACTCGACAAAGGAAAGAATTTTATTGATCTTAAATCAAAGTGCAAGTACAAATTTTGAATCCCACAAATCTCATGAGAACACCCAACACCCTCATTCTAAACTCCATCTCGAGAAACTATCTCAAAAGTAGTTAGAAACTCTTATGTATGTGTCTCTCATTAAATTCCAAAAGAAAACATGTATTTATATTCGAGAAGTAGAGTATTGGTCAAAGTCAACTTGTATTATGCGCTGGGGCTCACATAATTTGCGCCCTAGCGCAAAAATTAACATCTCGTGCACTAAGGAGCACAAACCTTATGCCCCGATGCAAACGTTTTGTCCTCCGCGCTATTACAAAACTTGGGCAGAAACTTTGGGCTGGGGCGCAAAGTTGCTGTTCATCATGAAGTTACTATTTACTGCATGCATTTTTTGGCCCATTACTCCATTTCGCTTTATTTTTTCTTCCATTATTTGTCAATTTAGCCCAAATTTCAAGACAAAATTAACAATTCTCTACATTGACTTGAAATTTACTATCTTTCTTCTTTGTCCTTGCCCCCAAAAGGCCTGTCATCTAAGTTTGCAAACATTAACCAAATTCAAGCAATGCTCGAATTTGATTCTTGGAATAGCCTTAGTCAACATGTCTACTAGATTATCCTTGGTCTCAATCTTGTCTACTAAAATGACACCTTGAGACACCATATCTCGGACAAAGTGATACCTCACATCATGTGCTTTGTTCTCTCATGAAAGGCTTGATTCTTTGACAAATATATAGCACTCTGGCTGTTACAAAATATTGAAGTGATCTCAGAATCCATACCTATATCCTCAATCAGCCCTTTTAGCCAAATACCTTCCTTCACGCCTTCAGCTAAAGCCATGTACTTATCTTCTATTGTAGACAATGCAATTGATGATTGCAAAGTCACTTTTTTAGCTGACCATACAACTTGAAACATAAAATACATACCTTGTCATGGACTTTTTGCTATCCAAATCTCCTGCGTAATCTGCATCCACATAGCCAATAATTCTAGCACTAGAATTCAATTGACTATACCTTAAACATCTATTTGCAGAACCTCTCACATACCTCATGATCTATTTCATAGCTTTCTAATAAGTCTTTCCTAGCTTGTGCATGTACCTGCTCACAAAACTAACTGTATGTAAAATGTTTGGCCTAGTGCACACAATGGCATACATCATGCTATCTACTGTACTAGCATATGTCACATTAGACATGTGCTCCACCTTCTCCTCAATACTTGGTGAATCATTTGATGAGAGCCTAAAATAAGCTGCAAACAATGTACTCACTGGCTTGGACTTACCCATCTTAAAACGCTTTAGTACTTTCTCAATTTGATGTTGTTGAGACAAGTACAATAATCTAGCGTGTCCATCTCAGATGATCTCCATGCCCAATATTTTCTTCGCACTGCCCAAATCCTTCATCTCAAACTCTTTACTTAACTGAGCTTTTAAAATATTGATCTCATATATGTTTCTAGAGGCTATCAACATATCATCAACATACAACAGCAAATATACTAGGAGGCTATCACTACATTTTTTATAATGTATACAACAATCAAAATTGCTTATAATATATCCTATCTTGGTAATAAATGCATTAAACCTTTTATACCATTATCTGGGAGACTGCTTCAAGCCATATAAAGATTTCTTCAAAAGACATGATTGATTTTGTTTCCAGAAAACAACAAATTCTTCTAGTTTACTTATGTAGATTTGTTCCTCCAATTCACCATGTAGAAACTTTATTTTCACATCTATCTACTCAAGTTTCATATCAAACAAAGCAACCATGGTAAGTAAAACACGAATGGAAGTATGCTTTACAACTAGGGAGAACACCACATGGAAGTTAACTCTCTCTGTCTGAGTAAAACCCTTCGCAACTAAATGCATCTTGTATCTAGCATCCTCAACAACGGGAATCCCTTCCTTCTTCTTGTAGTTCCATTTGCAACCTATGGTCTTCTGTCCTTTGGGTACATCAACCAGCTCCCAAGTGCTATTCTTGTGTAGAGACTACATCTCTTCACTTATAGTTGCAACCTATTTATCAAAATTTGGCTTAAAAATTACCTCTTTGTATGAAATTGGATCATCTCCTACAACCTCCTTGATTGAACTCAGTGCATAAGCTACCAATTTGGAATATGTAAACCGTTGTGGTGGTTTGATCTACCTCCTCTCCTTATCACGAGCTAAATGATAGTTTTGTAGTGAATTATTTTCTTATTGTTGGTTAGATGATAACGCACTTTCATCAACATCATCTACCACCTTCTGTTTTCCCTTTGAAACTTGTGGAGTGTCAAGTTCAAACTCCACCTTCCCCTTAATGCCCTGTTGATTGCTTTCAGGTTGTTCCACCTTCTTTATCATTGCAGACTTATCAAAAGTCACATCCCCACTAATAATCATCCTGTAGCCTTTGTTATCATTATACCACAAGCGACAACCCTTTACTCCATCTGTATAGCCTAGGAATATGTACTTCTTAGCCCTTGGCTTAAACTTTCCATCATGAACATGAGCATAGGTTGGGCACCTAAATACTCTTAGATTTAAGTAATCAGTAGGAGGCCCGGACCAAACTTCCATTGGTGTCTGATAGTCCAAAGTAGTTGATGGTGACCTATTCACCAAGTAACAAGCAGTATCAATTGCTTCTATCTAAAAATCCTTGGACAATCCAGCATTAATAAACATGCATCTAGCTCTCTCCAAGATAGTCCTATTCATTCATTCTGCAACTCCATTTTGCTGTGGTGTGTGTACAACTATGCAATGCCTCACAATTCCTTCATTCTCGTAGAATTCTTGAAATTTCTTACTGCAGAACTCCAATCCATTGTCAGTCCTCAAGCGCTTGATTTTCTTTCCTATCTGCTTCTCGATTAAAGTTTTCCATTATTTGAAGTTGACAAATACCTCATCTTCATGCTTCAACATGTACACCCATACTCTCTATGAAAAGTTATCTATGAATGTTAGCATATACCTAGTACCTTCCTTTGAAGGAACCTGAGAAGGCCCCCAAAGATTTGAGTGAATGTAATCCAAGGTGCCCTTGGTCTTGTGAATTGTATTGCTGAATTTCACCTGTGTTGCTTTCTAAACACACATTGCTTATAGAAATCTTACTCTCCAATCTTCTCTCCACCAAGCAAGCTACGTTTACTCAGTTCTGGCATTCCTATCTCATTTATATGCCTAAGCTGCATGTGCCACAGTCTCGTAGTATCATTGACTGATGAAGAAATCGTTGCACTACCATAAACTGTGGTGCTCTGTAAGATGTAAAGGCCATTCTTTTTGTCTCCCTTCATGATAAGCAGTGCACCTTTGGAAACCTACAGAATTCTATCTTGAGCTCTGTACTCAGTGAAATCAGATTTTTCTTCAAATCTAGAACATGACACATATCTATTAGGGTCCTTACTACGCACATCGTGTATTCTGATACTTACTGAGCCAATTCATATAACCCTGCATGAAGCATCGTTTTCCATAATCACTTTATCACCATCGTATTTCTGATAAGTGGTAAACCAATCTTCACATGGGCACATATGGTAGGAGAAGTCATTATCCAAAATCTACTTAGAGCTTAGTAAGCTTTCAGTAATGTTAAGAACAAGCCCACCATCAGACTCATTTTCAATAATTCTTGCGACATCATCCCATTTATGTTCAAAAGTTTCACCTGTATTTTTTGCCTTTCCTCATTTCAAACAATATCATTTCCAATACCCCTTTTCACCACACTTAAAACACTTATCACCATTTTTAGGTTTGGTTTGGGATTTTGATTGGCCTCTATTCTTTCCTCTTTCTCTCGATCTCCCTTTCGCCATCAATCATTCCCCACTTTCACCATCATTACTGCCTAGGACATGTTTTCTCAACTCATTGAAATTCAATGAAGCCTTCACATCCTCCATTGAAATCGTATCTTGTCCATATAGCAACGTAGTGACCAAGTGCTCAAAAGATTTGGGTAGTGAACATAACAGAATCAACGCTTGATCTTTATCTTCAATTTTAACATCTATACTAGCGAGATCCAGAATTACTTTATTGAAATAATCAATATGTTGAGTAATAGATGTACATTTCTTCATCCTCAATTTGTCAAGGACTTCATCATATATAGACTCTCTAGCTTTGACCATAGTCATACTGGCGTACTTTCTATAGCAACCTCTCTCAATACGTTATCTTCCAATGATAACTCCAGAGTATCGTAAGCCTTCACCATAAACTCATCATTCTCTTTATTTGTCAGCATTTTCGATAGGGAGTCTCTGCCTTTCAATGCTCTTTGTAAATCTTGTTGACAAAAGAGGGTGTAGACCTTCATTTTTCATAGCCCAAAATCATTCTTCCCATCAAACGTTTCCATCTTGTACTTCATGGTTGACATCTAATCAATCCCAGCTCTCGATACCAATTTTTTGTAATTTGGAATGATCTAGATTCACAACTATAAATAAAAGTAAAGAAATTTAATGTAATTGGCAACAAAATTAACGTAGTTTGGTGATGTGCCTAATCCACTCAACAAAGAAAAGAATTTTATCGATCTCAAATCAAAGTACAAGTACAAATTTTGAATCCCATATATCTCACGAGAACACTTAACATTCTTATTCTAAACTTCGTTTCGAAAAACTATCTCAAAAGCAGTTAGAAACTCTCATGTATGTGTCTCTCATTAAATTTTGAAAGAAAACATGTATTTATATCCGAGAAGTAGAGTTTTGGTCAAAGTCAATTTGTACCGTGCACTGGGGCTCACATAATTTGCGCTAGGAATGTCTTGTGCGCTGGGGAGCACAAAGCTTGTGCCCCGGCGCAAACTTTCTATCCTCCGCACGCTGCTGCAAAAATTGGGCAGAAACTTTGTGCTGGGGAGCAAAAAACTTGTGCCCCAGTACAAAGTTACTGTTCATTGAATGTGGTTATTGTTCACATGAAGTTACTGTTTACTGCATGTGTTTTTTGGCCCCTTGCTCCATTTTGCTCCATTTTTTCTTCCATTCTTTGTTAATTTAGCCCAAATTTCAAGGTAAAATCAACAATAACTCTTTAAATATAAATTGGGATTGGACTTGGAAATTGAAAATTCTTCAATTAATCAAAATTTTCCTATGGCTCTCTCAACACAATAGTCTTGCCACCAATTCCCTAAGATTCATAAGGAAGTTAACTACCTTGAATTGATGTTCTAGATGTCAAAGTTCCAGTGAAGTCATTGTCCACACGCTATGAGACTGGCCTACCTTGAGTGCAATCTGGGAATTCATTATCTCCTCCACCTATTTTCTTGCCTTCTGGAACCTAGACCAATCTAATTGGATAAGAAAAAAAATGTCACAACATTTTCCTAATATCATCCAACCGGAAATTCAATGGCCTCTTATTTTTATCTCTACACTACGGTTGATTTGGAAACTCAGAAATAGATTCATTTTTTTATGGTAAATCGAGTCACTCACACAAGGGAAGTTGTACTTCTAGTTTCAAAATTTGCTAGGGATCTGGTGCAGTACTTTCAATGAGCCAAGGCTAAAATGCTCTTTGAAGTCTACTAAGTTGAAATGGGAAAAGCCAAGGAAATGTTCTAAAGACAAGTTGCTGCAAGAGGAGGTGTGGTGAGGAATGATCATGGGGAATGGATTTCGGGATTCAGTTTGAAATTTGGGAATTACACCATAATAGAAGCAGAACTCATAGCAACCGGAGAGGGATTGGAGATGACCTGGGAAAGAAGACTTCAAAAAATTTAAGTTGAGGGTGACTCCATGGTTGCCATCCTCTTAATTCACAAAGCTGACACAACCACCATTCCTTTGGCGAATGTCATTGAGGATTGTAAGAATTTTCTTAACTAGCCATGGGAGAGTCAAATTGGACATGTTCACAGAGAAAGAAACAAATGCGCAGATGCCATTGCTAGATTGGAACATGATTTGATTGAAAGGAAAAAAGATATGGGAAGAACCTCTGTGGGGAGCCTCACTTTGTTGGAAGGAAGAATTTTCTATGCATGAATTATTTGTTTGAACTCTATCTTATGTACTGTATATATATAAAGGAATGCCAAGGGGCCATGCATTGTCTAGTGAAATCGGCCTTACACTTATGTGATGAAGTTTGGAGTTCAAATTTTAATAAATTTTTAATATACGCGTACATAAATATTAAAAAAATATACTTATATATAAGAGAATGTAATATATTCAAGAAATTAGAATACTTTTTTCCTTATCATGGTTGACTGAACAAACAGAGGAAAGGGAAAGGAAATTTCTTTATAGTTGGGTTCTATACATATAGCCAAAGAGAAGAATTAGAAAGAACATTGAGGCCGCAACCATTGGTTTCAATATAACAAGTCGATATCAGCAAAATTTTGTTGATCAAATTCAGTTTGGTTTCTATGGTATTGTGTTATAAAGTTTGAAGGTATTAAATCTCATGAAAATTTATCCACTTTTTTTAAAGGAAAAAACAAAAGATTTGTCAACTTATCATAAAACTAGCATAAACCCATGCTATGCACGCATATTCACTCAATTAAATAAAATAAAATAAATTTATAAATATACAATTAATTTATTATATTTTAATAAATATAATATTAGTTTTTATATTCAATTAATAAAATACTATTATTTTCTAAAAGATGTTATTTCAAACAATTAACTAATAATACCAAATATTTATCAAGTAGACAAAAATAATATGGTATATTAATAATAAGTAAAACTTAAAAATATTTTTATGTTATATATATTTTATAATTATATGTTAAGCACAATATGTAATTTTTTTTATAAAATATAAATAATAATAGAACTATATTATAATTAAAAAAGCAAGAAAATTAAAAGTTCCGAGTAATGAATCCATGTTAAGGTATTGGATGCAAATATTTTAATAAATGAAAATGATAATGAAATACAAAATTTTGAAAAGTAGAGATTTAAAGGATTTGAATAATACAATTTTCATATGAATTTTTGGAGAGAAATTTGTCAGAGAGAAGAAAATGTTAACACAAGATATAAAACACCGATGGAATATCTAGTAAAAGATCTGCCAGAAAAATTTTCAATAAAATTCCATCAAAATTCCGATGGAATTCACTAGAAAAAGTCCATTTCATGATGAAAAATTTTGACTTCTCCCCCAAAAATTTCATTGAAAATTTGTATTTTCTTATAATATTTATATTGAATCTCACAACCCATTTATATGGGTATATAAAGTAGAAGAAAATTTTAACAACTTGAAATTTTTTATATCGTTCAACCAAAAAGATAGTATCGAATCTTTTATTAGATAAGATTCTAGATCATGTGTCATAACTTGATTTGTCCATATCTTATTAAACTGTAAGATGCAATTTTATTGGTTGGAATACCTCAATGAAAATTAAAATTTTTTATTAGTTGTTAAATAATTTATCAAGTATTTAATCAAGAAAATATATTATATGTGAATTTGAATTAAATTGTTACTTATCTAAATAAATTTTGAATTTTCTTAGATAAAGATGAATAATTAATAGCAGATAGGAAATGTTTAATTTAATTAAAAATTCAAAATTATGAGAATTCATAATTTGATCAAAATTGCATAATTGTAGATCTACACCATTGTGCTATATATAATAGCACTAACATTATCTCTGTGCCATGCACGGATTCTTTAAAATTACTATATAATAATGCAATTGTTGAATTATAAATATAATTAAAATTAATATAAAAATAAAAATATTACAAAAATGGTCAAGTAATGAGTAAAATTACATATTGCTCCAAAAAATGATAATAAAAAATTAAATTTAAAGCTTTTAAATTTAGTATATATTTAAAAGCTTGGAACGTATTAGGACATCTCATATATATGATGTCATGAAAAATAAATTTCATGATTATTCAACAGGAAAGTAAAAGAAAAAAATTCAAAACTTCTGAAGATAAAAGTCTATTATATAATATTATCATATATTTTATTAAAAAAATATTATATAATCAAAAACTAACAGATAGTTGCACCAAAAATAAAAATATATGAGAATGATAGAGAGCACAAGATTGATGACTTAAAAGTTATTGGAAAACATTTAAAATTATAATACTATAAGATTATTTTAGACTTAAAAGATGATAAGTATATATTAAGTTAAAACTTAAAATAAAAAAATAGATAATATATTGGCTACAAAGAGTTTAGAAAAATCTTAGTTAATTTTAGTTTTTGATTAAAAATCAATTAAGCAAAGACAAAACTATGATAGAGGTAAAAAAAATTAAGAAATCAAAACAAACTGTAGCACCCCTAAGTTCTTAAATATGGGAAATTCCTAGAACAAATCCAAATTTCATAAAATAATTAAAATTTAATTCTTAAAATAAAGATAATAATAAAAAAATTGATATGGGACCAAAAGGATTGCATTTAAAACTCCTAGATCTCAATTGAACAGTAGGACATTTGAGGGAGAAAATTAATCAACTAGGACTTAATTGCAAAACTTAAAGAAATTATTGGGCAAATGTATAAGAAAAGCTAAGGGTCAATACCAAGCACCCAGGAAGTTGGGGGCTAGATTAAGAATTATGAAAAAATTTTGGGGCCGAAATGCAATTTAGAGAAAATAAAAAGTATAAAAATTGAACCCTTTCACTTAGTCTAATTTTGGCATGTGAGCCCAACCATGTCTATTACATATCCACCTAATTATTGTCGGAAAAGCCACAAACCAAACTGACCCTCACTTTTCTCTCAAAGTGATGAGCATGTTAGTACCTAGAATCCTTCAAACCACCACCTAGAACGATGGCAATTGGAGACCAAAGAGGGAAAATAGTGGATATGGAAAATAAGACAATTTTGGCGATTGGAGTTCGAAACTGATGGAAGGACCATGATGGGCTCAAACAGAGGAGCACATTGGTACCATTAATTTCAAGAAAAGACCAAGTGAATGGAATTGAAGTAGAGGTGCGTAGTGGCTAGCATTAGAACTGTGTTGTTCATAACCAAATTGAATGGTGAGATGGTGGGGGCTGTGGAAATTGATTGTGAGTTTTGATCAACATAGTAAGACATTCCTTTTGGTGATGGTAGAACTTAGTTCTAGCAATGCCGAACAATAGCGGATGGTGACGCTCCAACAGCTTTCATGCATAATCTCTAAGGCAATGATCTAAATGCATGTGGGCTAGCTTCAGGTTGCGAATTGACCTCAAACTTGATCAATTTGGTAAAACTCCATTTAATCAATTAAATATTTTTTGATCTAATTCGATTAAATTGTTAGAGTGGTTTTCGATGTAAATTTAAGTTAATTGGACCAAAAATTGTGATTATAGATTGAAATGATTGGACTGAAATTAGATTGAGAGTGATGTGTGGAATTGGAATTGATAATAAAAGAGTAATTATTATCTAATTAAGTTAATTGATACATTTGCGGAGCTAAACTTATGAGATGGTAATGGAAATTTACTCATACAGAGAAATATATTGAATTTGTTGTGTAGACTGAATCTATTAGTTATGGATTTACAATATTAATTTAAATGTTAATGATAAAAGTATAATATTAGTCTGAAATTGATAAATTATTTAATTAGTGGTATTGATCGAATTGACATGCTTAGGAAGTTAAAGTGTAAGTTGAGTTCAAAACAAAGCCCTTGATCACCTAAACAAACTAAATGTCTACGCACATCTAGTAATATGAACTAGAAAACCATGGAAATAGACCGTAAATCTAAGTACTTTGACACAAAGATCAAGATAGAAGGGTAATCAAGGGGATCAATCGCCAATGTAATTAGAATGCCTAAATGGTTGTAATTACTATTAATAAATGTTATATCAAAATGTTAATACTTACTTCCCATTTTGATTGGAAATAGGCAACAAGAGTCCTAGTGTTCATGACTTGTAAAGGCTCTTGACAAGGGCATAAGATACCATGTGAGATTATGAATTGTATTCTTGCTGGTAAGTATGGAAATAGGTTGGCTAGGTTAGACTTTGACTGAAATAGGCCAGACCTCTTATGCAAATGACGAGCCCAAACCTAATCTATTATCTATGATAGATTTTTTTTTTTTAAGGTTAAGCTTAGCATTTTTAATAAATTCTAAAGCCTTAGCCTAATATGAAAGCCTACCTAGAAACCTATTTTCTACTTAGGCTTCAATTAAGTCTAAACATTACATAAATCTAATTTTTTTATACACTCAAACTCATAATAGATCTTGATAAGAAATAATCAAAATGATAAATAACAAATTCATAATTATGAAAGTTCAAATCTAAGTATAAAATAATATTATTTCAATAAAAAACAATACTAAACAACATAACGGATTCCATAAGCGACTAATTAAAGAAATTAAATACAATTAGCCATTGAATATTATATCATTATTATTGTACTTTTTATGTGAATAAGGATAAATAGGCCAACCTATTAGGCTTTGCAAGCTTTTACAAGAGCCAAAGTCTAGCTTATCTAGTTAAAAAAACCACTTTTTAAGTCTTCACCTGACCTTTTTATTAAATAGGCTAGGCCAAGCTAGGCCATATGTAGGTTAGGCCTTAGGCTCCTAGCGAGTAGCCTGCCCTGTTCCCATTCCTACTTGCTAGGAAATGAATATATCCATTTTTGTAAACATCGACTTTTTCATATGTTCTTTGACTTATTAATACTTTTCATGATGTTTAAGTCTCTTTGTTGAATCTTGATGAATATGTTGCTTTTCTGTATTCCTTGGCCTTGCTGGTTGATTCTGTGGACAATTATATTGTCTTTCTAAAATGTCACAAGAATGGTCTTGCCAACCTATTGTTTTACCATATTCTGAACTCATTATTCTGCATTGTTATTCGATTGGTGTTATTAATCGATTAATTTGCTGTTTCTTGAATTCATTATGTTGGTTGTTTAGCATATTTTAGTATTGCTAGCCAAGTTTTGAAACTGGTTATATTAATATCATGAGATGTTGATACAATTGTGCTGATCGATATGTTGTGCATTTGAATCATGTTGCCTTGTGTTTAGATTTGTTTGTGTCTAGTTGTTTTGAAATATGATTCTACTATTAGATTTAGTTGTTAATAAGACACCCTTAGGGATGTCCATGGGAAATTTAGATTTGGAGGAATGCCATGGGAAGTTTGCTCGAGGACTTGGATCAAAAGGACAACAGGATAGAACAGATCGATGGTAGGATCTCCCAAACTAGTACCCACTAGTGATCCTATATTATAGTTAGTTGGAGGTTAATTGTCTGCAAGCGAGGGATTGGTAAGCGGTCGACCATGTCATATGTGTGTGTTTTGTACGAGTCGAGCGCTTGAAATTTAGAAGGATAAAGGATTTGTTTCCATATTAATCTATGGGAGCCATGAGGTTGGAGATCCTTCGGCAACAGCTCCATATGATATGTTTTGTTTTATCTTCTATTGTTGATCCATTTATAGACTTCTATTATTCGAGTCTATTAGTATCAGTTCCCATTAATAAGTACTTAGCTTCCTAAAGAGTTTTTATGAGGCATTGCTTTGTTTGGTTTCTTTGGAGGTATCTTAGTTATTGTTTTCTTATTTGATATATTTATATTAAATTGTTTATATATTGTTCAGTTCACTAAGTTATTAGGACTTACACCTCTTGTATTGTTTCTTTCTTGTTCTTTTCCTAAATTGAGAATCGATTAGTGAGAAGTCATAAGCAAGGTACATATATAGTTTGTTGTTGTTCGTGAAAATTGGATATAGTAAGTTTAGGTTTATATTGCAAGTGAAAGCTAAGCCATCCTAGGAAATTAAAGTTTTTATATTGATGGGTATAAGTTTGAGGTGTTGAAGTGCTAAAGAGTTTAATCATCCTTACTTCTGGGTTATTGTGGATTCATTTGAAATTGTCAAAATTTTGGGGGTGTGTATTTTGTTTGAATTTTGTGAATAGATTGGAGTAGCACATCGGCTTAAAACAGATACTTCCCGGGCAGTGCATTACATAAACATACAAAAATAATTATAAAGTTTAAATTAATGTTAGCATATAAATTAATAGAAACCTTTTAATTTGACTCATTGCTTAGTTCTTGAATAATTAAGTGAAGAAGAGAGTTTGACATTTTTAATACAAAGTTAAAATTATAGTAAATTGATAAAATAATTATAAATTTTTAAAAAAAGTTTACAATAGGAATTAGTTATAGGATATTATGATGAAATTAGAATGCATAATAAAATATTAAAAAATAAATTATTATGTTCATTCTCAAATTTTTGTATACATACTTTGCAAATAGCAAAAAAAAGTGAAAAAGAGAAAAAGTTGTTAACATTTTAAACAATCAAAATTTTAAAAAAATAGAAACAAAAAATATATATTTTGACGGATTAAATAATTTCCAACATTATAAAATTAGAAAATTAATGAGTGTATTTTCTATTGATATAGCCATCTCATAATTTTTTTCAAATAGATTAACAAAATTTGAGAATATATATTGATGAAGTAGTATGTAAAATTTTTAAAAAGAGTTCAAATTATACATACTTATACATGCATTATTACACATATATGAATAAAGAAATAAAAATTAAATGACATACTTTTAAAATTATAAATATTCAAAAAGTGAAACAAATTTCAAAAATATAACACCAAAGAATAGATCTCATCCTCTAAAATTATAAACTTAGATGAACCAAAAAAAGAAGAAGAGAGAATTTAAAAATAAATTACATTTAAGAAATAAATTGATAACTTGAATCAAAGAATGAGTAAAAGGATACTAAATGTATAATAATTTAATAAAATAAAATTAGACTACAGTATTTGTCAATGATTGAAAAGAAAAATATAATAATAAAAATATTAAGAGCAATTAATATGTCTCATCTTGTAAAATTATAAAATTAAATGAACAAAAAGAGAATATAAAATAAAAGTAAAAATTAAATAAATGAATTGATAAGTTAAACTAAGTAACAAACAAAAAGGTATAAAAGTTTACAAATTTAATTACAAATAAAAGTTAAATGATAAACTTTATTTTTGGTTGAAATGAAAATTATACAACAAAATCCAAAAAATCTCTTCCATCATGTAACATATCTAAAACAAATGAAAAAAAGACGAAATCAAAAAAGTAAATAATAAATAAATCAAACAATAGATAATTTGAAAGAGGCACACAAAGAGATAGAGGGAAAAAATGCTCGAAAATAAAGAGATACACGAAGAATAGAGTGAAAAAAATACTAAAAATCGAGAACAATGAAATGACTTTTGAGATACTCTCTATATAATGGTATAAATATAAGTTAGTTCTTAAAAATAAAAGAAGATTATGGAAATTATCTAACTATAGAATTCAAATGATCAAAGAATCTTTTACATATTAAGAGTAGAGGTTAAATAGATTCTGTAAATAAAAATACAATCATTTTTTGAGATTATAGATAAATAAAGAATAATTTATTTTAATAAAAAATGATTTAAAAAAATTTAGATATTTAAATATAATAAATAATACCAAATTTGATAACAAAAAACCATTGATTTAAAATATCCAGCCAATGACAAGAAAAGTAAAAGTTTCCAAGTATATACAGCTTGAAATTCTTGATGTTGGAGGGGGTCAGATATGTGTTAGTTTTAGTCTTAAAATAATGGCAATGACAACTATGGCTATGTTCTTTTGGCTTTTCCCAAAAAGTTTTCATTCTCCCAAAACTATTATAGAATGGGTACATGTTTTCCCATCCTCCTTCCAAAAAACAAACTTTCCACACCCAAAAAACCCTCACAAAATAATTTCAAAAAATCCTACACCCTAACCTAACCCTACCCTTACACTGCTCCCCCTTTGGCTCCTACTCTCTTTTCTCTCTCTCTTCTCTCGCTCACTCTCTGTCACTGCGCTCCTCCCCTTTTATCTTTCTCTCCCAATTTTTCTCCTCCAAATCATTTTCACTCCACAACGATATATGTACCTTACTATTCACCTCATCTCTCCTATTTTGATATATCTGTTAGATCATGAGTGGTGATGGATTCATACTTTATGTCACTTATGGTCAAATCTTAAAAACATTTTCGAGGGTTTTCTTAAAATAGAGGATTGGGTGGTTGATTTTGTGAAAAGAGGGGATTAATGGTTGATTGTGATGTTGGATTCACCTGATATAAACCACATGTCTTTGATTTTGTGAAAAATCCTCCTAGGGTTTTTTCTGTAATAAGAGGATTGGGATGTTTTTGTTCTTCAAATGGGGGATTAAAGGTCCATTGGGATGTTGATTTTTTGTCTACCTATGCGAAATCTCTTTACACAATTATGAATGATGGGTTTACCGGAATACATATTTGTCTCTCTTTGACAAAGTTTCTTTTTATCATGTTCCTATATTTTACATGTATTCTTCACGGTTTAGCTATTCTTATTGTGTGTATGGGCCAAAAATCGTTATAGGCCGTGGCGCCATTCTTCATGGTAAGCTTTCTTTATTTCTACTATTAATTTTGAAGGATTTGTTTCTAGGCTACGGGGCTATACTTTCTCCTTGTTTTCTAGTTTGTGCGATTAAGGGGCTAAAAACTGTATTGAATGGTCTTGTCATTTATGATTCTCACTTGCATGCGTATACTATGTTATGGATTTCTGATTCTGAAAATGATTTGTTTATACTCCTATTTGACTTCAAATCCTATTTTAGTGTGTTCTTTATCAATTCTTTTTTGGATAACTAGCATAGGGGCTCCTGTTTGTGTTACTTTATCACTATCCTTGAACATTAGTGACTACTATGCATATAAATACATATTCTATGTATTACTAAACACCAACTTTACTTGCTACTTGGCTATAGTCTTTAGATAACCTTACTGTTATGGTGTGATGAGGCTTGTTATGTTCTTGCACCTTTCATTTTTACCACTTGCTCTACTTGGCTAGATTATCCCAAAGTGGCTTTCTTGAATAGTTTTCTTTTGATAAGGCTGGCAGACTTGAGACTATTACATCACATGCACTAAAAATATGGATAGAAATTGCATCCTATGTGTTTACCTCTCTTTGTGGCCATTTAAGCACATTTACATTATATATACATCTACTTTAACATTCCCACACTCATCCTCTGAGTATTACACACATCATACACCACCTTCACTCTTAAATTTCTCTTACATTGCACACACTTTCACAATAGCATACCATAGATCATCTAGCTGTGGTGAAAATTTAGGGGATTATAAGTGTGTAGAGGCTACATTGAAAGGGGGAGTTTTGAAAGATAATTTATCTTCTACTTTTAGCTAAATTGTGAGTTTTGTTAGCTTATTGATTTGTTGTCATATTTATTTTTTATAAGCTATAAATTCTGAAGTTCTTGGCTTATATATATATATGTGTGTGTGTGTGTGTGTGTGTGTGTGTGTGTGTGTGTGTGTGTGTGTGTAATTGAATCTTTGTTGATTGCTTCCAATGAGGAGCATGATAAGTAGTTGAATGTATAATTTGGTTGCTTAATTATGTTTATGTATTAGGGGTCTTGAAGTTTATGTTGTACTATACTGTTTGGTCTAATTTGAAGCTTCTATTTTGTTAGCTAGTTTATGAATTGATGCGTGTGTAGTGTAAATGTAATGTCACCATGTTTGTGGTTTCTCCATCATGCAAGTGGAGAAGTAAGTATACTTCCATGGTGACCTTTACCTTATTGGAGAAGACCTAGTTTGACAATCAAATCCAGTAATTTGTGTGACTTTATACAATCACAGAATAGTGGCTGTAGAAGACAACAATTATTAATGGTGTATGGGGTAACTTGTGTGTTCCCTCCCTTGTTAGTCATGCAGTTTAGTGCTTAAGGTGTTGAGTCCTAATCATTGAGTCTGTCATTTTATCACTCCATATAAAGTCTTTGTTGACTTCATAATTTGATAACATGAGGGGCTTGTTGGTTGCATTTAGTTGTCCTGCTGTCAGCTATGGTGATATGCTTGGTTTAGGTTTTGTTATAGAGAGAGTAATATGTTTGGGAGAGGGAAACCTACTATGGTGATATGCCACTTGATTTGGTTGTCCTGCTATGTTTAGTGGCTATTTTGGAGAGGGTAATAATGCACTGGTTTTGGGTTGTAATTAGTATATATAGTGGTCTTCCAAAAACCAATAAAAATGTTCGCATATTATGGTAGTTTTTGAGTGTGGATGTCTTATGTAGGCATTGTTTGTGTATTTGTGTATTAGGTGTTGTAGGTGGTAATGCATTTGCATGTATGTCAAACCATTAGATGTGTGTGTATATGGAGTGGTTAAACAAGTGAAATAAGAGTGGGAGTGTATAACAAGGGAAACAGCTTCATATGTCATCATCCGTTCCAAACCACCCAACATTTTGAAAAGCCACCAAATGAAAAGTTCTCCAATGGTAGCAGAAGCTGTAATCTGTTGGTATCAGATTATAGCATTGGCCTCTGAAGCGGCTTTTTAATGTACTTACACTTAGAATTATTTTTATTTCAATAGCTTGTAAATTGTGTTATTTAATTTTGTAAACTATGATGAATTCTATTCATATGTTGGTGCTTCTAGTTTTGTTGCTTACAGTTTTGCTGCTATGAATGATTTTTATTTAATGGAAAGTTTAATTTATTTGGCACATAATTTGAAAGAATGATATTAGAAAAGTATTACTGTATTTATGTGAACGTAGAGTTTTTTTAATATCATTCTTTCAAATTATGTGCCAAATAAATTAAACTTTCCATTAAATAAAAATCATTCATAGCAGCAAAACTGTAAGCAGCAAAACTAGAAGCACCAACATAATTTCAAGGCATTGCATGTTAACAGAAATAGGTATGTTAAATTTCCACAGAAGAATTGCCACCTGTAAATTCGTTTGAAAAGTTATTGAAATTTTTATTTCATTTTTTTTTTGAAGATTTTGAAACATCCCATTTTAAATTTACTTCATTACAATTTTAGAATGTAATGAGAAATTGTATTTTTTGAGAAAGTTTCTTCAACTTGTGTTGGTTTGGAGAATGTGTAATTAAATATATTGAAAATTACTAATTTAAACATTACCTTGAAAATTTAAAAATTACTAATTTAAGGCTTACCTTGAAAATTATAAATTTGCCACAAACAAATTCCTCTTCATTAACACTGGTCTATCTTTTCCTTGGGAAAGTAATAATATTGTAAAAATGTTAGCATGCAACATAAATGCTGTAACAAGACAAATTCCCCCGTGTTGAAATCTCATGCTTTATTAAGCTTACTATTACACTCCATATATGAATATTGATGTTTTTGCTTCGAACGTTTAGTATGGAACATAGATGGATCCACATGGAAAAGAGCCGTGTAACAATTCCACACACGGGCATACAAAGATGAGTTCCACACACCGGTCTCTTAAAATGAGATAACGTTCATTGAGCTATGCTATGAAGAATTCATTAATGGTTAGCTGCTAGCAACTATGTTCTCCACTTCACTTGGGGAAGAATTTGTAACAAATTAAATGCACATACTCATAGCAGGTATAATTACACGGTTCAGCAGTGCAAAACTAAGTGGAATCGATTTTTGATTGCATGGTGCTTATTCGATCAACTAGTTTCTAAAGAGACTGGTTTCGGTTTGGATTACAAAAGAAACACTCTTATGAGATCCTCTTCTCATATTCATCATTAGATGTTGATAGGTTTCATTGTCATTCCTTTTATTGTCATATCACTTAACCAAATTCTTATCTTACTCCATTATCTTACTATTTTCACAAAGCTCTTCGTGGAATAAGAGCATCCAAATCATGCACACATTATTGAGCATGGCCTACCACATTATCATTATTGCAAAAAAATGTTCCAAGGTTCCATGCAACTGGCTCATAGTCTTGCTCTTTTTCATAGTTGGTTAATCCTTTCAACAAAGATGGGTCCCTAACATTAATATGAATTATATGCATGAGGTAGTCATTTTAGACTATCAAGCAGTCATGGTGATGACTTGATAGACATAGTGGGCATCTCAAGAGAATCTTCACATCAAAGGAAAGAGACACCCCAAATAGAGAAGGATTGTCATTGAATGAGGCACTGGACAAGTAGGACAACTTAATGGAAACCAAGTCTAATAGAGTGGGGGATAATGTTGAGAGGTCCATAGACATGTGTATTGAATCACTATGAGGAAGGGAAAGACTCCCCGATAGCTTCTTTGCAAGAGTTATTAATGCTTTGAAGAGTAGCACTATGTGCTCGTTCTTCACTTGGCTTGACAATCATGACAAGTACATTTGGGTTGAGTCCTTGAAGTACATGTAACCGGTTCCTGTGGATGACCATGGCAAATGACGATATGCCATTTGTTTAACTTTGCTTATGAATGTTCATGTGACTTGTGTTATCTTTTTTGAGTTTACGCACTTCATTATGCATTTGAAATATTATCGTTGTATCCTATGATAAATTTGCTCATATGTTCTTTTGTTGCCATGTCTGTTCTCCAGTTTTACTTATTCCTTTTGTACTCTCTTGATTTCTATATATGTCTTCTTACCTATTTTCAAATGTGTGCAATCAATAATTATATGTTATCTTGAAACAGTATAGTGAGTGCCTCAAGTTCAACGAATCTTCCTTTAGAATCTAAAGGTGACAGTAGTCTCGACACCCCAAGGAGTGACATTTCAAATGAAGAGAAAGAGTTATTTTTTGTCACTAAGATTATTGCATCAAACATGGCACCACAAAAGATACCTTGAAATAACTTTTGGATTCAATGGCGTGAATGGGTGGCAGAAATATTAAATACTCACCCACAAAGGTTTTATGATAACATCCACATGACCAAACCCATGTTTGAAGCTTTGATTGACTTAATGACCTCCTATGGCCTACTAACATAAACTTATAGATCATGAGTATCTATCATAGAGGAGGAAGTTATGTTCATCAATACAGCAAGGATGCACTAGAGATACATAATACAATGGAGAGGTTTCAACATTCTCTCTCAATGGTGAATGCCACATAAGATGTGTTTTATACATATTGGTCTGCCTGGCACTCAAGATAATATCTCAACCATGATTTGATGAGGTTTCACATCAAATCAAGTCAAATCATAATTTTTATCCTTATTTTAATGTTTGATTATTATGAAGAAGAATCATTCTTTTAATTTATAGACGTATGATCACCATTCCTTCTTGTTATCCACATTTTCACAATTTATTGAGCTATAGGAGCAATTGATGGCACTCTGATCAATGCTTGGGTCCCTCATTGTTGCTAAAATGAGTATAAGTCATGCAAGGGACATACCTCCTAGAACGTTCTTGCTATATACGATTTTGACCTTATGTTCACTTATGTGAACATCAGATGGGAGGGTAGTGCAAATGGCTCACGGGTATTGTTCACGACAATTCAAAATGACCCATAGTTCCCATTGCTCCACTAGGTTCCTTATATGACTTGAATCAGCCTTAGAATATCATACAATTATAAATAGTTTCTACTTTAGATTTGATGATTAATGTAATGATGTCCCACTTACCATCTCAAGGAAGTATTGCTTTGTAGATGTCGAGTTTATAAACTACATGTGTTTTCTAGCACTGTACGGACAATCACACTACCATTTGGAAGAGTTTAAAAATTTTATTGTGTATAACAATCATAGAGAGATGCTTAATCACACATATTCAAGATTAAGGAACCACATAGAGCATTTATTTTGTGTTCTAAAAAGGAGGTTTCCTATTCTATCTTGGGGAATGCCTAACTATTTCTTGAATCATCAAAAGGACTTGGTTATTGCTTGTTGTGTTTTGCATAACATTATTCGGAAGTTCAATCATGATGATAGAATTTTCAATAAGCCATTGACTGAGGAGGAGACTGATTGGCATGCTTTCTACCACAAGGGTTATCCAATTCAAGAAGAGATCAATGATAAGTGTGCTTTCAAGGATGAGATACCAATGCAAATGTGGAATGACAAAAGGAATTGGAACAATCTTGGGTTAAATAAACTTGTCATGGGAATGAACTTTCTACAAGTAATGTGTCTAGATATTAAGTATGAAATGGATTGTATTGTCCTTTACTTTTGATGTGGGTATTGTATAACTTATTTATGTGTTTAGAAAGTTGTATTGATTATTTTAGGTGTTGTGTTCAATGAACTATTGTACATTGTCACATTGCATGTTTCAACTTTTAATTTTCATTGATCATATTAATATTCCACAAAATGGTTGTAGCTCATTTGACTTGTGTCACAAGCGATAGGTTCACACAACCCTTCTTTTTGTGCCTGTAGTGCAAGATCAAGGAGGTACATATGGCCAAGACATATGTAAATTATGGACGATTTTTCTTTAAATGTCCTATGGTAGGGGGGCATCATGCAAGTAATTTCAAATGGGTGAATTCATGGATGTACAGTGATTGGACTTGCAGATAACATAGTACCACTATCTTTACAAAAGCTCATTTCAATGCCGGCAGTTCTGCTCGGCCTTTGTCAGCAGGCACACCCGAGCAAAGTGACATAAGTGGGGGATTTAGTGGTGACATGCACTTAGGACAATTGTATGATTTTTTTTTTTGGCATCACCTGACCATTATTGCTTTTCCTAATATATGGATGTCTTATGTTTATCATACTTGTCATTTTGATCCATCTAGTTGTTGTATTGATTAAGCTATTATTGATGTGATATTTTAGGTAGTTTTAAAAGGACAAGCATGTGACTGATGTTTTAATGATGTTTGTGTAAGGCTTCAATTTTAAAGTTGGCACTAGTGTAAATTCGAATATATATTTTGCATAAATTCCTATATATTTTGTTAACCATGCATTATATAATATGTTTAATTTCAAAATTTATATGTGTGGAAGAACGTAGCATAATATTCATTATTTGTGCAACTTTAGTGTTGCTATGAGTTGACGTCGATCATTAGATGCTCTTGGTTCTTAAATCCCTAATGTTTGGGGGCTAGATATGAAGGAGAAATTTGTCCACATGTTGCTAGATGCTAACACTATTGACTCCTTGACCAACTTGTATGTTGAGATATGTATGCCAGAGTTGGCATACAAGTCGAGGGGACATTTTTAGCGGCCTTTTAGCACACATTTTGTTATAGATTAGTTTTACGATTTGAAAGATAGGTATGAAACGGTAGCCATAATGATAAAGCATCTAAATGTGTGGTATAATAAACATACGGGGGAGTTGTATGTGCCAGATGATTTACATGAGAGGCTTAGTCATGTAAGAATATATTCGACTACCCAAATTATTTCTTTAACTATTGAATCTATTTTTTCATCGTTTATTCATAAAATAATTTTAATAATTTTTGAATTTTTTTTATATGCAGATCAAGCCTTCATTTACATGATATTTTGAGCAAGGGGAGCCTCGATATGATTTGTTATGGGAAATTTTTGCTAAGTCGATACCAGTTGACCTGAATCATAATAGTGATGAAGCAGTTCATGTTGGAGTATAGGTAGGTGGGGATTACCTTCACCCAATTGTTGTAGTAGATTCTGATGCATTTGATACACATTCTCCTTATTATGGACTGCATGCACCCACTTGGTCACCAATACGATTAGCCATACGATTAGCCATGAAGGGAGATCCAAATCCTACACTAATGTATGTACCTCCACCACATCATGAAGAACATAATGATAGTGATAGGACATCAATAGATGATCAGATGAGCCACACACGGTGTGAACATGGACTCATGCAACATATGATGAGGCCATGTGCATCCGGTTCCACTAGCTAGTACAAGCGAGGTCAACATCACGCGATGCAGGCCACACAATCTACATTGCCATAGAATTAATCCAGATGCACATGTTTTAACTTTGTTCATGTTGTTTATGAGGAACTATGAATTGCTTTCACTTTGTTGTATTAATAAAGTAAACCCATATTGGACATTAAAGAGTATTAATTATGTCATTGTTAAATATTACTTTCTGACTAATCAAGTAACGCATTATTAAACCACAAATAAACAAATTTTGTTAGTAAAAGTGAATAAATTATTATTATTATAATACATAAGTGGCTCCATTTGCTAAATGAAAATATTTATCTATATAAATCACTACATTAAATGAAAAAAAATATAGGCAATATAATTCTATTAATATTATTTTATATAATATGTTTGTATAATTTATCTATATTACATTTGATTAAATGTAACAATCCTTCTCTATTATATTCTATTATGTTTGTGTAATTATATCTAAATTATTTAATCTTACAATAATTTAATAATTTGCAAGTTTAATAATTTCTAGATTATTCCTAAATTATATATTATATAATAGTGCAATAAAAAAATTATACTACGTTATTATTATTTTTTTTTTTGGAAAGTTGTTGAATGTATTAAATATATTTTTTGGGTACATAAACATATATTATTAATCATATTTTTTTCAATTTATAAATCTGTTTCCTACACATAATTCAATATGCATTTTTTTTATTAATGTAGTAAATTTAACTTTTAATACTTAATTTGCTGTTCAATTATTATTTTGATTTTAATTAGTGAATAATTGTTCCAATGTTATACAACATAAACTTTTTTTAGAATAAATAAAAAATAAAATATCAAATTAAAATATAAAATAAATTAATTATACATCATTTCATTACAAATATAAACATATACATCATCCAACAAAAAATATACATATATATTACATTAAAAAATCACTTTCACCCAACAAATCCAATGAAATAGCAACTGATTTGACATTAACAGTGAAGTTGATCTCCTTGCAAAATATAAAAAAATCAAAAATTTATTTTCAAATCATTTTTTATGTTTTCTCAAAAAAAAAAAAAGAAAAGAAAAAAAAACATGGCACATTCTCCAAATTTTCTCCCAAAAATTCATTCTTCCAAAATATTTTTTACAATTTAGCCAAAACACAAGGAAATAGACATTATGTTTTTCCATCAAATTACCTTTCTTAAACCCATTATGGGCCTTAAGTCTTGCACTCATCTCACTACTAGTACCGATCTTTTTCCTTTTCCTTTTCTCTCTTAGAATAAAGAGCTTATATACTGGGCTAGTTGATACATAATTGGGATTTATGATAAGTTACAATTTATGCATATATATATATATATATTAAGAATTCATTAGAATTTAAATTCTAACCTCGCTCTTATATATGTGAGAATAATGTCAATGGATCGTGATGGAGATAATTAATGAAAACATTAGAAAGGACCATTTTGCCCTAAGATATTAGGCAAAATGCCCAAACAAAACAAGATTTGCGCCATTTTAATCTAGGTTGGGTCACAACTAGGAGAAACACAACTCAATACGGTTCATGACTAAAATCTAGAGCTGTTGATCAATTGATAATCCGAACCATTTCAAGTTGCCACCTTAACCCATATAGACAAGGACAAAACTCCATCTATAAAAGGAAGGAATCACACAGTACCAAGTAATATCATCTTACACACTCTCATTTTGAGTTCTTGTCCTTGTCTTTGTGCTCACTTGATCACCTTAGCAATATGCTAACTTAGACATCGAAGGGTCTTAGCTGAGGGCGACCTCAGTTAGCCTATCATATGCTCTTGTGGTCAGGTTAGAAACCCAATATTCACTCGAGCAGACCTGGGTTGAGGTCAACGTCTAGAGCAGGGTCAAGTTTAGGAATTTAGTTCGAGGTCAAGGCCCCTGATCCAGAACCGCATCAGATCAATTAGCAATTAGACAGTCACATGATAAGTTGTGTTGGAACTTTTGGATTCAAAGAGTTACACGTCTTGACCAATTTCTACACTTAGATATATTATGTAACATTAATCAGATTCGATATATGTATTAAATTTTTTGCAAAATTAACAATTTTATTTACTTTTAAAATGTGATATTATAATTTTTTTTCAATTTCAATGTTATTTATCTGAATGTTGAGAAAAAGTCAAATGAAAAAGTTGATAAAGTAAAATAATTGAAGAATAGAAAAGTAAATAATTTGATAGAAAAAAAATACCTTGTTATTATTTTTTAAAATAAAAGTAATTATGTCAATTCATTAAGAACATATCAAATGAACCCTCAATGCGCCACCTTATTTTTATATATGTAGCGCAACACACTTTGCTGTATGGGCTTTATTTTTTAATATATATAAATTTTTTATTGACACTTATTTTTATATGACATTCTATTTTTCAAATTATGTAATTGTATTTTCTTGAATTTACTATATAAAATGAGATGGTATGACGTAATTAAAAAAACTTAAAGTGGAAAGAGAATAAATAATTAAATTTGAAATTAAAAGAAAACAAAAACAAAATTGAAAAAGAATAATAAAAAGTTATTTTAATTTTTTTTTAAATTGTTAATTTTGATCGATAAGCAACGTGATCTACTTATAGAAAGAAACATATATTTTGGTAAAATACATATATTTATTTATTTATTTATACACTAATACACACTAAAAGTTTATTACGATTTTTGTGGACCATTGTTGATTTCTCCTCCTGCATCTTGAACAGCATTCGCCTCATCAACAATTTCATCATCACTTGTGTACTGGGGAATGGGGGGCTCTAGCTCTCTGTTATGCTGCTCACCCCTGTCTTCTTCTACAAAAGAAATGGCAGCAACATTGGGGTTCTCCTCACCATTTGTTGTGTCCACATCACCATTAC
>JACGDI010005378.1:459655-488225 GCA_014898725.1 Jacaranda copaia
GAATGTACCATTTTTTAATCATTTGATTTTTGTATTTTAATTAGTAAATAACTACAAATTATATATAATATATATTTATATAAATATGTGTGTATATTTTTAAATTAAAAGTTGTGCCAACTAAGTGAGTTAAACGATTATTGTTAATATGGTAGTTTAATTTTTTTATTTTTTAATTAGTAAATAATTATAAATTATATAGAAATATTATTTATATAAATATATGTGTATATATAAATACATATCATATTTATGATATAAGATATATATAAAAAATATATATCATATATATTATATATCTAGTTGGCATTTATTTATTTATTTATTTCAATAAATCAAGCCACATCAGCTGCCAACAAGGCAAAAAACTCCAAATGGGCACGCGCTGAGTGAGCCACGTCAACTTTTTCGACAACTTTTGCTAGCTCCGGCAACAAAAGACAAAGTGATAATTTTTTGATACTTATAGGACTAAATTGAAATTTTGTAACTTATAGGACCAAAATCCAGAATGGGTAAAGTTATAGGATGAAAATTATAATTTTTATTCTTTTTTTCCAATTCATTAAGCCACGTCAGCTACCAACAAGGCAAAAACTCTAAATGGGCATGTGCTTGATGAGCCACATCAGTTTTTCCAGTGACTTTCACCTGCTCCAGTGAAAAAAGGACTAAAAGTGATAATTTTTTGATACTTATAGGACTAAACTGAAATTTTGCAACTTATAGGACAAAAACCCAAATTGAGCAAAGTTACAAAATAAAAGTTGCAATTTTTCTTTTTGATGCATATCATGTAACATGTCCAACAACGTTTCAACTACATTTGGATTTACCAATGACAAACAAGCAATCAAGCAATTAATATCGAGTTCATTCGAAGATAATTCATGACAATAATAGGACACGTATTTCAAAATTTCTTTTCAGTTTTCCCCTAGCACAATTGCCAATTTTAGGTAAAACGGCATAAATAAATATCAATAGAAACCATAATTGACATAAAGTGGCGATGTGTGGTGAATTTCTCAACATGTTGAATGAAAAGGATCAAGCGATCATGTTATATTAACAAGTATATATGTTCTTTCCCCCAATAAGGAAATCTCATACCATCGAGTATAAACTAACTTGGAAAATGTAGATGAATCCCTACTTGTATGGTCACTCAGGTCCTAGCTTCTTAGTCAAACTTAGAACTGTCATAAAATAACATGAGTTATCATCCTATCAATCCTCTGAATCTAAAGTATAAATATAGTTGATGTCTTTATCAAATTCAAGGTTATTCTAATACAATTCAGTTAGTCTTGGTTTCATATTTAAATACTTAAGACAATTAAATGTGGTAATTCTTGAGTGACTATTCCAACAAGTACTATTCATCACTTCACTTATTTTACGGTACATGATTATGGTCCAAGTTCCTAAACCAGTTGGGTTTTTATGAGTTAATTAGATCTAAGTCGGATAATTCATTTCTGTTCTAACATTTATATAATTTAATCTTTAGATTAAGTTTAACTATATTTCATTCACAACATATTATATTATTGGGCCTTAGAATATAATTTTAAATCAATCTTTCTTCATGTACTTAAATGTCCTTATCAACATCCATGTTACACTTAGATGCTTAAGATAATCAAATATCATTGTCCTTAACTGGACAAGTCGGCAAACAAGTTGTTAAGATTAACTCGACAAGTCGGTAAACAAGTTGTTAAAATCTTACTTAAGGCACTAACTGTATCCCTTCGAGTCGATTGGGTTCAATATTATAATAATTTTGAAATTAATCCATAACCTAATGTAAATCATAGTTTAACATTCTTAGTTCATGTTATGACTAGGCTTGAATCCAATACTTCAATTACATTTGGTAAATTAACCGAATTAAAATTCAATTATGAAATTTACCTAAATTAGATCAAATTAAGATCAATCTCAGGCCAAGAACAGCCCAGACGAGTCCGGATTGTGATTCCCTATCCATTGTTCATCAATTGCTGAAGCACCACCATTGCCTAAGTGTGAGCCAATCGGACCAAAAGATGCATCTCGCCAAGCCCATGAGAACCCCCAAATCAATTTTCAGTTTGACGTCGGGAAACCAGTCAATTTGCTCTCTAAAGCCATGACAACCCTAGCACCCCCACCCTGCAACCACCTCTAACTCTATCGTTATCACTTTTCAAAACCCCCCCATTGACACCACCATGAGCTTACCCATGAACTCAAGACCAAAATCACTTAAACCCAGCTACTTTCCATCATTGGAAATGGTAGAACTATTACACCCGTCGCTCTATGCCATCAAGTTGCATTTTTCGACTGATTCATCAGTTGTTTTTGGTCATGTTTAGTATGGTTGTGCTCCTCTCAACTAGAGAAAGTTAACCATGGTTTTAGTTTCAAGTTTTGTGGTTGTTTTTCAACAATTCGTCACTGTGGTTGAGTTTGGGTTGATTATGAAAATTTGATTAATTCTGTCCTCAATCCTATGTATATAAAATATTTTTCACCTTCTTCAATTTGTTCCCCAAACGTTTTCAATATTTTCAATTAGACCTTTGAGCTTTTAAACTACCTTCACTTTAGTCTCTAGATTTCAATTAAGTCCTCTAATTTTCATTTCTTACACATTTCTATTTCTAACCAATTAGGTCTAAATTTAATTATTTTACAATCCTTGAACTTTTTGACTTTCCCACATCGACCTCTAAATTTTATAATTTTAGACAATTAAGTCTTTTTATCGCTTACAATTTAATCCCTTGATTGTCAATATTTAATTCTAGATTTTAGTTAAATATAATTCAAAATTAATCTAGCCAAATTTATCAATTTTGTATTTTATTTTAGGATCTAAAAAATTCGGAGTGCTACAACTCTCCTCCCCTTAAGAAAATCTAGTCCCCATATTCTATTTGAATTATGAAAGGTCTTGTAGTGCCATCATTCACCATCTTACTATTCCCAAGGATAATTTTGTTATAGATTCCTGTTTTCACACCCCCATGTCAAGCAAGATAACCCGTTTCTATGTCTCAAGTCTTCCCAAGGTATGTGAGATCATTTCCTCATGACCCGATATTCACTTTAGGACATCGGTGTGATTGATATTTTCTTAAGTCTCTGGAAGAAAGGTAAGACTAGTATCGAGATTAACCTATTTCTTTAATTCTCAAAATTTTCTACACATCTCTTTTTGTTCAAAGATTAGCTCCTTTTCAATTATCTTCATCAGTGAATCTATGACCTTAGGAAGATTATAATTAGCACGAATTATCAAAGCCTAAGAAATTTTTCTTCTTGACATATTCTACAATCTTCTTTACTTATTGTGTCCTCAACTCTGGTAGGATCAAATTCTATTTCCTCTCAAGGAGTCATGTGTTCAACAATATCTCTATTCCAAATAACTTTGCATTTGCAACTTGGGTATATAGTTTTATTCCTCTCGTTCTTTTGATTCGGATGTTTAGACTTAGATGACATACTATAATCTCTATGTTTTAAGGAAATTCCATTAGTCCACAAGAGTTATTTTTATTTTAGTGAGGCAACCTAAGGCAACAAGTCATGTATACTTAATGGGATAATTCTTCTCATTGGATTTAAATTTTCTTGGGGTACCTATGATCTCTTTCTTGTAATCTAATCTTTGGTAAGAGCATAGATGCATAGAACAATTCTGTACATTCTATAAGAGGAATAATAACTAGCACAAGCTAATCCTCTTCTTCATTTCATACAATTTCTTTATACCTTTCCTCAGGTATTAAGGTTGCCAATCCTTCTTATTTAAGTGAATCAACATATCCACTACTCAACAAAAATCTTGAATACACTTGTGATATTAACGGGCAAAACCTAAGGAACTTCGTACTTCTGACCTATCCCCTACTTATTTTCAAGTGTTTAAAATTTGGACTTTAATAAGATTACTCTATTGTCTTTTGAGATGATACATTCCAAAACATATCTTTTCCCCATTTGATACTCAAATTACTAGCTGATTATGTAACTTGCATCTCCATAAGTATTCATACCACCAAGCATAACTTTAGTATGACTCTTCCTCTCATTCTGAGGATACCAGATGTTCTCAGTAGGATTTTATTTTCTTATGGGTATAATAGTATTGAACTATGTTTGAAGTTTATATTCAAATGGTTTTTATAAAAGATTATGATTTTTAAATGTATGATGGTTTTAGGATGGAGATAAAATTTCCTCAATAATAATGGTTGAAAACTAGGTACATGACATCAAATTAAAATCATAGGTATATGACCCCAGAAAAGTCCCCCTTGAATAATGAATTAGGCGTAAAAATTTCTATTGGACTGAAAACAGAACAAAATATCAAGATCATTTATGTCATGATTTTCAGTTGATTTATTTGATAGATTGTGTTTATAAATAAAGCTTCTTTCATTAAATAAAGAAATTTTGTAATGATAATAATGATTTCATAATATTTTTTAATTAAATTGAATGATAGAATAGTCACATATATAATAAATCTCTATATTATAGTAAGCGATAAATATAATGACACATAAGAATAAAATAAATCACATCTTTGTGGATTCCATGTTAAATAACTTTTATTAGTTTTGAATAGGCGTGTAAATGAATTTAATTTGTTCAACCTTCAAATGAATTTAAGTCAAGTCAAGTCAAATACATCACTAGTCAAGTTCGTTTGGATTATTATCGACCTTCAAACTACATTTGAATTTGGTTTAATTGTTAATCAAATTGAGTTCTAATTGAGTTGAAGATGATCTCATCTTGATATTGCTATACATATATTTTTGTTGATTCAGGCCAAACTTCAAAGTTTGTTGAAAATGAAAAAAATATTTTCAAATTTAATTGAATAAAATAGAAGCAAACCTTATAAATTAACTAAAAGTGCGAGCTTGACTAATTTATAACTTTGTCAAGTTCATACTAAATATTTTTAATTAATTTCTAATTGAACATATTCAAACTCGAACTCACTTAAACTAAACATGTGATGTTGATTCTTCAATTAATATAAATTAAATTACTTGTTTAGTTTAATTAAATATGATTATTAATATTATTATCTCTTATCCTTAATTATATTTCATCATCATATAGCCTTATAGCTAATTAACGTATAATATGAAAATAGTAATATGATTATTATAACATTATATTATGGCCAACAGGTCCAGTTTATTCACATTTGATGTTTTTAATACAATTATTACTATTATTTTCTATCTTCAATAATTTACTTATCGTAGTCCTAGCATAAAAAAGTTTCAATATAATTTAACTTTACTAATATAACTATACTATACTAAAAACCCTTATATATAATATTTGATAAGGTTGAAAGCTGTGTTTATTGTATTGGACTAGTGTTTAGTATAATTCGACTAAATTGGTTAGATAGTCCAACTGAGAAATATCTTTGAGTTGAGATCTGTAATTACGAGCAAATGTTAGACTAGTCGAGGTGCCATTGGCTAAAACATTCCAATGCTCAAGTTAGTATTGGTCGAGTAGATAAATCAAGCAACATAGTAAGGATGTATAGTGAAAAATGGCATACCTTGAGAGTGGCTGACAACGGGGTATTCATAGTATTTTCTAGTTGAATGATATGTTCAAGATGCCCCTACTAAGTGTATATGACTCTTGTTCTTATATGGGGGCAATAAGTCATCTCCCATCCTTATACTATTTCAAGTGACACCACCTCTTGTTTTTTGGATAGAATAGTACTTTGGTGGCACACCTCTTGACAAGAGCAGAGGTAGAGGTGGTACTGAAGCGGCATATGCCATTAATGGGGAGGCTTGTTGCTTGTCAGGATATTAAATGCGACAGAGATACAACTAGAGAAATGGAAGGTAGTGGGCGGCCTTTGGGGTTGCGGCGCTCGACTCCTCTCATTGAACACAGTCTAGAACTTGCCACTCAATTTAAGAGCTATGGTCAAGTGGTGCGGTTCAACTTGCTACATAGGTGATAAAGCGATGATCGACTGCCTAATTGGGCCTCTAAGGTGAAATAGACTTGAAAGTGTATTTTGGGATGGATAGTTGTTGGGTTGGATTTAATGGGCCATTCTATATCAATATTGTAGATGTATTGCTGTTGTCATTTATGCTATTACAGATAACACTATATAATTATGCTCTTAATTAAAATTAATTTAATTAACTATATTAGTACTAGTTTCTGCAAGTAGAACAATATTTATGTGCTCGAGGCCATTAAACTCTACAGCTGTAACAAACACCGACTTTGCGGATGCTGTGACCACCAAGTCCAACTCATCAACATGTATATAAGTCGTCCTATCACAATCAAAGATTGAAAAAGAAAAGCCTTTTTAAACTTCTTGGAAATTAAGAGCCAAAGAGTAATTGGAATCTTACATATTTTGGAGAATTTGGTGTGATGCTTTTGCTGTCTGTGGAATTTATATACATAGAAAGAAAAATGTTGAAACCAATTTTTGTATTATATGGCAACTGTCAAATTCCACTGTTGCAAAAGAAAAGATTTTTAATTGTCAAGTATTAAACGTAAGCAAAATTGCCATATATTGCATTTAACTAATTTTTTAATGGAGATTAAATTTGGTCTTATTTATATCTTATTTTTTACGGCTAATATGATCCAACCGATACAACAAGAGAAGTAAGGGCCCGTTTGGTTTTATTTATATTCTTATTTTTTATTTTTATTATTTTCAAAATTTAAAAAAGTAGTTAATGAAAATAAGTTGAAAATAAGATATGTTGTTGGAAAAATAATAATTATATTGGATTTAGTACATTGTAAGCCGAGAGAGATTGTAATAGCAAAATAGAGAGACAAGATATATAGATTATTGAAAAAAAATATACAAGTTATTAAAAAATATATTTTAAAAATAAAAATAAAAATAATATCTGATGAAAATATATAAAAATTTATGTATTTTAATTTTTAAATAATAGAATATATGAAAATAAAATTTAAAAATGAAACCAGACAAGCCCTAAAAGTCAAGGGGTTTGATATGTGACTTCTAATTTATACATGTAGAAATATCACTCTCAAAGACGACAAGAACAACAGCTATATTTTTCTAGCAAACTACCTTCTATAGAACTTAACTATTGTACTTATCCTAACTAGCTACAAGTCTACGGATTTTCCTTTTTATTTTCTTTGTCTGGATAAAGAGCTTATTAGATTTCAATTTGACATATAAGGATCATAAAATAAATTGTTTTGATGTTTTTGAATTTGAACAGTTACACATCTTGGACAATTTCCACATTTCAATTATCTAATAGTGATCACATATAATATATGTGCAGGGGATAATTAATACAAGCGTTTGAAAGGACCATTTTGCCACCAAAAATTAGCTAAAATACTCAAATAGGACAAAATCAATACTCAAATAGGACAAAATCTGCGTCCATATGAACTCGACCACTGTAACAAACCCCCACTTTATGGCACCGATTCCAACTCATCAACGCATAAAAGTCGTCCAATCACAATCCAAGATTTGAAAAAGAAAGGCCTTTCTAAACTTCCTGAAAATCAAGAGCGAAAGAGATATTGGAATCTTAAATATCACAAAAGTCGGCAGAGAATATAAGTGTGGAGAATTTCGTGATACTTTTGCTGTCTGTGGAATTAATATACATAGAAAGAAAAATGTTAAAACCAACTTTTGTATTATATGCAACTTTCAAATTCCACTGTTGCAAAAAAAATTTAATTTCCAAGTATGAAACGTAAGCAAAATTGCAATATATTGCATTTAAATAATTTTTGAATGGAGATTAATCTTGGTCTTATTTATATCTTATTTTAAATTAATTATACTCGCATTTATTTCTTATTTTTGAGGGTTAAAGGGATCCAGCCAATACAACAAGAGAAGTAAGGGCCCCTTTGGTCCTTTTTCTATTATTTTCAAATTTTGAAAATTTAGTTAATGAAAATAAGTTTCTATTTGGATATGTTGTTGGAAAAATAATGATTATGCTGGGTTTAGTGAATTATAAGTGGAGAGAGACAGTAATAACGAAATGTTGAGACAAGATATGGAAGTTATTGAAAGAAAATATATATGTTATTAATGAATGTATTTTGAAAATGAAAATAAAATTAATGTCATGTGAAAATGTATAAAAAGTAATGTATTTTAATTTTTAAATAATACAAAATATGAAAATAAAATTTAAAAATGAAACCAAACAAGCCCTAAAAGTCCAGGAGTTTGATATGTGACTTTTAGTTTATATGTGTAGAAATATCGCTCTCAAAGACAACAACAACAACTACTACTATTATATTTTTCCATCAAGATACCTCGGGTTTTCTAGGGTCCCATGCCCATGGTTCTAACCTATCGTCGCATACCCATTTTTTAGCCATTCATATCAGTTTAATTTAATCATTACCTTCAAACTATTATAAAGTGAAGAACAATGGTTCCTTCATGAAATCATCTTCTTTTAGAATTAAATTATGAAAAATAAGATAAAAATTATTATCTTTTTTATACTAAATGATCAAATTAATTTTAATAATTTTTCATATATTAAACCCTAATTTAATCAGACTTCAACTAGAATAAATAAACCCTAAAAAATTAATTCAACTAGAAGATAATTAAAGAAAACTCATTCTAAGATAGCACCGATCCATTTCGAATTATTTTTTTATAAAGGTAAAAGTTTTGTTCTGTGTCCGAAGATGAATTTGTTATTAAACTCTCTCTCTCTCTCTCTCTCTCTCTCTCTCTCTCTCTCTCTCTCTCGCCAATTGAATTATCTGCTTCTTGGTGTTGCTGACAAACACTAGAACTTGTACGGTAGAACTTGTTCAAGGGTTTGATTTTTAGAATCTTTTTGTTGTTTACTTCGAATTCCTCACGTCTATTTCTTTTGATAGGTTATAATTTGTTATAAAATCTCTAGTTAAATTCATTTATTTTTAGGTGCTTTAGAGTATCCAACCATAATTCCACTCTTTCACTGGATATGAAATGAGTTCACATGTTGCTGTTGTTGATAATTTTAAGTCGGTTTGAAGAGTTATAAATAAGGATGACCATGAAATTGTTTGTAGAAAAAGGTCTACCGTCTCCTCTTTTGCTTCAATTTCCCTAGTAAAATGACCTATAGTATAGGTGCTTTGGATATCCCACCAGAGTGATTAATCTGTTTAGAGTTAATATGCAAGAAAATGGTTGGATTATGGATCAATGTTAGGAATTTTCGATTTGATCTTCCATTCGTTTCAGTTTCAACTTTCAAAGAACCAATCTTATGTTGCCTTCCACATGGATTTTTAATTTTCTATTTTTCCCAATGCACATATGGTTGCTAGTGCTCTATATGTCTTTAGCCCTATGGACATTATCCTGAAGGTCCTATTATATTATGGTTCTAGAGTTTCATAGTTACTTAGTGATTTTTAGTTATGTTTTGTCGTTTTTCCTTTGACAGCGCTGGTGGGTGTTTTTGGCCTCTTGAACAATCTGGTCATCATATTCATACTCTTTTGGCATATTGTTGCCCTTTATTGAGCTTTTCTCCTTGCTCGTCATGGAGGCTCTTAAAGTTTAGATGGATGTTTAGCATGAAAAGAAAAAAGAAGTAAAGCCTCTTCTGCTATTAAATATTCATACTATTCCTATCTTGGATTAGTGGTATTCTTGAGGGTTTTTTCTTCTTTTCTTTTCTATTTTTGGCAAAAACATGTAAACATGAGAATTACTCTTACTGAAGAAAGAGATAAAATGATAATAAGTTTTCTAGTTGGTGTATAAAACAAATTCTTTTTCTAGCAATATAGTATAAAACAAGCACGTCTTTACCATGAAGTATGAAAGCATGGCAGTTTCTATATGTTTTGTGGTCATAATTGAACATGAGATAGCACATCATTGTAGCTAAATAATATGCATGGAAACATGTATGATACATTTTCCTATTTACAGGATAGACAAGCTCATGTCATGCCACCCATTTAGATATACATAATCAAGTGGATTATAAACCATTAGATTATACATGATAATGCTAGTAGTTTATTTTATGACATCATCGTATTCTTGCCGTACAATTTACAATATATAAATACATGCCAAATGGATGGCATTAAATTTCTTGAACCAATATTTGAGAACAACCTATTAAGGTGTAGATGTCAATACAACAATAATATAATTCACTTATTTGTTGTGTGAAATGAAAATGAGGTCTCAAGATTAGAGTTTGGTAAAAATTAGGTTCCAATATAGATGAAGCTTTTAGTTCCATCCCAAAGAATAACTAACACACTCTTATGTGATTCTATAAAAATAAAAATATAATCAACCAACCAATATCATCTATTACAATCCTTTATAGAAAAATATTACAAGAAATTCATTAAATTCCTAAGAATTTTGTATGACATATCTTCTACAATAACTCTAATGTCATATTAACTTAAAACTAAAGTTTTTAATGAATTCAAATAGGCTCCAATCAAGATTGTAAACTAAAGTTTTTAATGAATTCAAATAGGCTCCAATCATGATTGTAACTACTTATGTATCAGTAAACTTGATAAAGGAAATGAGCTCATAGTTCTATATTGATGATGTATTCTCTACTACTTTGGACTTCATCGACTTCTTTCTCCTCAAAGATAATCTTACCCTTATCAGAACATGATAAACATTTTACAGAAGGTTGAATGTAAGGGTGTAAACGGATCAGATATACTATTTTCATATTCATATCCATTTAACTTTTTGAATATTCGAATAGAATATGGATGTGATGGATATTAAAAAAGAAATCTAAATTCGTATCCGTCAGATATCAATCAAATTCGGATACATTCGTATCTGATTATAATTATTTAGATTTATTCATATTTTATTAAACTTATCCGTATTTGAATTATTTTTTTCTACTCATATTCGATAATAATTATTTAAATATCTACTTACAAATATCTAAACATGTAAATCTATGAACTTGTAACAAAAATATATTTTAATTAATAGAAGAAACTATATAGTTTCATTAAAAAGAAAGCAATCAAACAAATAGTGTAATTTCTAATTAATAATTAACTTTATAATTGATTATTAGTACTTATTCATAATAATAATGGCATTTAAATATATTAATTAATAAAGTCAACCAACAATAATTGCGTTGATTAACTTTATTCTTCATTTTTTTCACTATATTATAATAATTTTTTAAATTTATTCTTTTTTCTTCCCAATTCTTCAATTATAATTTTTATATATACATATATGAATTATGAGATTTTTATTAAAAAAATATAAAAATATATTATTTAATAAATATGCATTCGGATCGAATATTAAACCGATCGGATATGCATTTACCATATCCGTATCCATTTATAATCGAATATTTACTAATCAAATACGGATAATATCCACTTTAAATGGATGCGAATAAATTTTGTATAAACTAATATGAATGCGAATGGAAAATGAATTTTCAAATATACATTTACAACCTTAGTTGAATGTATCCATAATCAATGCCAGAAGCAGAGTTGCAATATGTCTACATAGTGCCATCTCTCTTCTGTAAGTTGTTGCGAACTATGTGAGTGCAGGGGACTATGTCACTGTATGCAAATTTCATGGCCGTGAGGCTTTTAGAAGTTCTGCTTCTGTTCTGGTACATTATTTAGCTTATTTCCACTGTTGAAGTTTGAGACACAGAAAAGTGTTTGAGCTAAACAAAGTTGAATGTCTTTTTTCAAGCATTATTTTGAGTTTTTGATAATAAAGTTGTAGTAACCTGATTTTGAGTTAAACAAAGTTGAATGTCTTTTTTCAAACATTATTTTGAGTTTTTTGATAATAAAGTTGAAGTAACCTGATTTTGACAAGTTGTTGGTGAATCACAGTAACTTACAAAAGTTGCTATTTGTTCCACCTAAATTATCACATGAAGATCAATCAGGGATTATCAACTGATTGACTGGAGAATATGCCAATTATAACCAGAAAATACATGTATAAGTTGCTTTAAATTAAAGTTCACCAAGAAATTTAGAGATACAAACAGCAAAAAACGTGTACTATAAAACTGTAAAGCAAAAATTAAGAAGAAATACACTTAAAATAGGTTCTTCTGGCTTTTTTATTTCCCTCATCCAGTATGAATCTTAAGGAATATGAAGAAAATGCATCTCGATACATAAACATATATAGGGTCTCAAATAGCACATTTTACTAGGAGAATCAAAAGTCTATATTTATACTTAGACTTTTGTTATAATCAGGCTGTTTAGGTTGCTAGAAAGAAGGCTCTGGAAAATCTTCCTCTTCTAAAGGATGTTTGATTTCCATTTTCTATATGGCAGGACAAAAGCGAAAACAAATTGAACAAAGATCATTTCTGAAAAGGAAATATAACCAACAATGGATAGATATAAATAGACAACGCAAGTGCGACGCTATAATGGCCTTGCACTCCAAAAATTCACCCAATGTCTTACCCTTTTGCCCTCTTGGGAACACTTAATATAATCTCAGCAAGTTTCTCATTTACCATAATCTCTAAAAAGGCATCTTGATCTTCATAGTATTTTTCTGCATATTCCTATGGTCATGTAACTTTAATGTTAGAATGGATAAATATGTAAAGGTATATTCCTGAGTCAACATTATAAGATTTTACCTTAAATGAAGGATCTTCAAAGAGAACATCATTAGTATTTAAAACTAAAAGATCTTCATCTTGCCTTTCTTTAATTTCCTACAATGAATTATGCACAAGAGCATAAATGAGCAACTTTGGTTGGTAAAATCAAGTAACAAATAAATAGATATCAATATCATGAGGTTGCACCTTGAAGTAAGAATTATCAAATTTCAACCACTACACAGTCCATGGCTTGCCCCATCTACTACGATTTGGCCTGGCCTAGCCCTACTGAGAGTGTATGCGCCAGCTAAAGCAACTAGTTCCTAGACATTAGAAAGCTCTACATGAACACTTATAACTCTTTCATTGACAAAAATCAAGTTAAATTAGAACTTCCAATTACCTTATCATTGAATCCCATCATGTAGAAGACTTCACATATATGAGTAGTAGGGAAAAGCAACCTATAGCTAATTAATGGATAAACTCATAAAAATCAACAAATATTATTGACAGGCTTTATAGTTGCAGTTGAGTGACAATAGAAAACGATTGCATCATTAGGTTCTAATACAAGAACTTATAAATTATAGAACATATCTTGGAGAATATGTGAAGCTGTATAGCAGAAAGTCAACTATCAAGTAGCTTCTCAATGTAAACTCAAATATCACAACCATCAAAAATTAATTCAATTATGATGTGATAGAGACAAGGCAATTAATTTACTGAGATATCTATACCAATACTATCTAAATGCAACTATTCCATTTATAAATGAAAATTATATGTATGTGATCCACAAGAAGCCTATAAAAAAGAAAGCTAATGAGACCACTGCTTTGCCACTCTACAATACTCTACATTTAAAGCTTCATGAGATGCAAGAATTGGTGCTTTGGGATGTACTTTGGTTGTACGTTACTATTCTATTATTTTGGATTTCAAGCATCCATATACTTACATCCAACAAACTCTAGTTCAGGACAATTTTTCCTTGCTACCAAACAAGAGAATGCTGCCTCTACCACAACCACAACATGAAAGAACCCCTCCTGCAAAAAATAAAAAATAAAAGGATACCATTAACCAATCAACATACTAGCAAATTCTTATAATCCATTGACATTGAATTAGTAGCCAATTGAATGTATAATTACTTGTGCAAATTTCATGGAATTAGTCTAACATGACAGTTTGTATGCTTAGATAGAATCCATCATAATCCTCACTCTACATCAAACTTTTAGGCATGCATAAAATAATAAAAAGTTTTTCAAGTGTTATAGTTATTTTACCAGGGAGTCTCCCTTCTTCTGGGCAATGTTTAAGTCCAAAGACATCCACTCTTCCATACTTCACTAGAATTTTAGGGTCTCCCGCTTCCTGCAAATTTAAAGAAGGGTATCAGTAAATCATTTCAATACTTCAATTAAGTTTTCATTGCAACACTAAACCAAAAGAGAGGGCAAACCTCTATAGCAGTAGCACTGGATAGCTGAAATAAGTCAGCATACATCACATTAGAATATTTGTCCTTAATAGGTTGAAGATGTTTGAGAGCATTAACAAGCCTTGTGTAGACCCAAATTGTCAAGCAACATACGCTAATAAGTGCCTTGAGAAACACAATACTAGGAAGAAAAGACCCATAGTCATACGTCTTCTACGGCTGCCTAGCACCACTTGTTGATTGCTCAGGTTTTCTAGTCTATTCAATTTCCTTCCCATGTCTTCATTTTTGATCTTGTGTCAAAAACTTGTAAGAACGTGATATAAAAATACTTCGTTATACATACAAAACTACTAAGTAAACTTCTAATGTATAGTAATAGATCATGGCATCAAACTAGTTATATGACTTATTGAGGTGAAAAATGTAAGGCAGTATAAAAGGATATTTCCCTCTCCAAGGAAAGCTCATGGACCCTAGAAAACTATAAAGAAAATCCAACTTACATCTTGCTAATAATATGCAACTCATAGAGAGCATGCCCGTTTATTTGAAAAAATATGTTTGAAGTAAATCTTTTTCCTTAGATAAGAATGTATAACTTTAATAACTGCATACCCCTAGTCATATTTGAGAAGAAAAATACTCTAGCAAAAGTTTTGTATCGTTTCATCATTTTCATGTGTATTTTCACACAATTATACAAACAGAAATTATAAACATAGTTGGCATAAAAAAACTTAAAGAAAATTAAAAATAACAAATGCATTCCTGAACATCATTAGCTAGTATCAAAATGTAAAACAATGCAACTCAAAATTTCTCAAGAGAATCTTTTAGAATAATTTTGGATCCAAAAATCAAATCAAGCCTACCATCAAAATTTATAGAAAACCCACTTCTCAACATGCATTCTTTAACTTATTAGCAACCAAAAAGTGGATTAAGAAGTAATACAAACATACAAATTACAGTGAAAAGTGATGAAACGATACAAAACAAGGCTAGAGAAAAGAACTTACATGTATTTTATCCAGCTGAATTGGGTCTTCTTGTGTTTGGATGAGATATTTCGCCGTGGACATGATTGGAAAATTAGGAGTTTCCTATTACTCAACTGGGTAAGGTAAATTTATGTATAATGTAGAAGCAAATGTACTAGTGCATGCCTAATTTTTTTCCACTTTAATTTATTACTCCAAATGGATTGGTGCTCACACTTTTGCTCCACTTGGATTGGCAGGGCTATCCCCTTTTCTAGTGGAGGCTCGACCATTGACTCCTCTTGCGTTCAATTTTTTTTAATTTTTTTCTAATTGAATTCGTTTGTTAAGGATTATTTCTTCTGGTTGAATTAGGGTTTAATATAAGGAAAAGAGAATTTTTAATTTTTTAAAATTAATAAGGTTAATTTGGTCATTTAGTAACAAATAGATAATGATTTTTATTTTATTTTTTATAATTTAATTTTAAAAAAAGATGGTCCATGAAAGAACTAATTTTTCACTTTATGTGGTTCGAAGGTGATCATTAAATCAAATTGATATGAATGGCTAAAAAGTGGGTACATGACAATAAGTTAGAACCATGAGTAGTTACCTTTCATAAAGCCTTTATAGACCTTAAGGTCGTTTGATAGTGTATATTAGCTACAACTAGTGGAAATAATAGTGGATAATTACCTATTTGATATCAGCCACAACAAACTAGGCTGACCTATAAAAAATGAAAATCCCAGCACTATGGATGATATTAGTTGTGACTGAAATTGTAGCTCTGAGGGTGCGATTAATGAATCGCACCCACTTTTCTTCCCTGTTGTAATTGCTTGGACTGAGTTGCCCTCAAAACGTACTGAAAAATTCCCTCAAGGCCCTTCCAATTGAACGAACAATTTTCTTGCATTGTGTATCACATTCAAAGTCCCCTCCTGAAGTCAACCAATTCATTTTTTCACTACCTACATTGATGAAACCCTAAACATGCCAGAGAAGAGCATATGAGAAGAACCCATCAATCAACCATTAATTGTTGCTGCCCATCTATCTAGAAGGCCTTTTATGTTGGGCAATAAGCTTTCATTTCCATTCAACACATTTATTATTATTTTTTTTATGTGATTTATCGTTTGTGGCCTACGCTGAGTTATTTTATTCGTGGGCATAATCTTTTTTTGTTATGCAAAAGTGAGTGCTCCACAAAGCACTTTCAGTTAGAAAAAGTATCGGGAAAGAACTTCATTGGGTTGAGTCTTCTATTATTTTATTAAGCGTGGAAAAAAACTCGCTCTCTGGTATGTAGTTAAAAATTTTAGATTTCCTACATAGAATATGTTCTGTTTATAAGTGTGGTGATCTTACTATCTTGTCAACTACTACAAATGCACAAATTTTTCATGTATGAATGGCTGTGAATAAATGAAATTACCTGTGCGTGTAATTAGTTGATTTACAATTGTTTATTTGGGTGGACCTTACAATTTATTCTTTCTCCAACCAAATGGATATGCTACAGTTGTGAAGTAATGTTAGTGTGTAGGATTCTTAGAGCTATGTTTGCCTGTTTGTTTGTTGTACATTTCATGCCAAATTGAAAATGATTTCTTTTGCTTTCCCTGTTACCTATTATGTGAGCAGAACGACAGCATTTGAATATGATGGTTTAATACACAATTAGGGGAGACTTTCTCCTAATAGAAATGATACATTTTTTTATGGTTATTTTTCTTGTTTTTAACTTAAAAGACACCATATTCCAACGGCATCACATATTGAAATACAGAATTAATTTTCAGTCCACAATTTGATTTGTATAAAACCCATATTTGCATCTTTGTACGAATCTTAGTGTTAACACTGGGCTATATTGTGTAGTGAGTTGTCTCAATATAGAATTGTTAGATATAAGTACTCATGTCCTACTGTCATTACCTTCGTCTAAGATGTTTTGAAGTTTTTGTTTATTTTGAGTGACTTAGAACTTGCCACTTCTTTTGACTGTACTTGTAAGTCATAAAGCTATTTTCCACAAATAGCCCCCACATCACATGCATTTATTCTCATGTTCTTATGGCTTTGCCCTTGATTACTTTAGCTCGAATCATTACTAATTCGTGACCCTTTAGATTTCTTGTTGGATTATTGCATGGATGTGAATACAAAAATTTAACGTTTTGCTTAGATTTATATATTTTTGGTTTGACAAATTTTTTGTATCTACTTGCTTTATTATGCTTACTGTATGCAATGTGAGCGGCAGGGAGGTAGACGAAATTGGATCCGTAAGAGGTGAAGTGTAATTTCTAAAATACCATATCAATTAAAACACTTGAGGGAGATTGTGGAGGTCAATGATGAAGCATTTTTGAATAATTTGTGTATAGATAGAAGTGTATTTGGGAGGCTTTGTTATTTGATGGAACATGTAGGAGGGTTGCATGAGGAAAAATTTGTAAGCATTACTAAGAAAGTGGCTTGTTTTTTGTCAATTCTAACACATCAGAAGAAGAATATGATTGTTAAACACAATTTCAAATGATCAAGTCACACAATTAGTAAGTATTTCAAGAAATGTCTTAAAGCAGTTATAAGGATTAGTCCACTTCTCCTAGTTGAGCCTAAACCTATCGACGATGATTGTACTACTAAAACATGGAGATGCTTCAAGGTATTTTCAATTAGACCCATTGATTTAAAGTTAAATGTATTCATTTATTGCAATCTATAATTTATGTGAAATAGGTTTTGTATTATTGTTCTAGGGTTTTCTTGGGGCTCTCGATGGTACATATATATTAGTTTGTGTTCCTGCAAGTGAAAAAACATGGTACAAGTCAAGGAAATAGGAGATTTCTGTGAACATTTTTGGTGTGTGCAATTATGAGATGAATTTTATTTACCTCCTTATGGGATGGGAGGGTTCTGTTATGAATAGTAGGGTATTATGTGCAGTAGTTAACAAATCGAATGGCCTCAAAGTTCCTGTTAGTATGTCTTAGATAAAGTAAACTTAGTTAAAATGAACTTCATTTTATATCAAGTAATGACATTATTTGAGTTGTTTAATATGTTTTCTGCATTACTAGGAAACTATTATCAATGTTATGCTAGCTATACCAATTGTGAACGATTTTTGACCCCTTATTAGTGCACTAGATATCACCTTGACTATTAGATTGAAGTGACATTAGCACTGTAGAACCCTTGTGAATACTTTAACATAAAGCATGGTAGGGCGCGCAATGTTATTGAATGGGCTTTTTGACTGCTAAAGGGCTGATGGGCTGTCCTATGAAGCACAACATACTATCCAATAAAGACTCAGAACATAATCATCCTAACTTGTGTGCTTCTACACAATTATATTCCATCATAGATGCCAATTGACCCTTTTGATGCTCATAGTGTTGTATGGATTAAATTGAATGTTTCTTGGATCCCACATACTGGCTAGCTGTGTTTAGTTCGTCTGAATGTAGTTTTGAATTGAAACCATTGTGTGCTTAATAATATCATGTTGGGCACTTTTCTTATAAATTTGTATTGCATTTGTTTTCCTTTTATGACTGTGAATTAACGTTTATCTAACTTTAGGTAATGGCATAATCTAGGTGCTCCTCTCAAAGCACAAACAGGTCAAGCAAACCAACAGCTGCTCCATGTCATTTTTGGACCCATCAAAAGGAGGATGCTCTAATAAATTCTTTGAAAACTTTGAAGATAGGTGGTTGGCATTGCGATAGATCCTTTAAAGGTGGTTATATGGTTTGGCTTGAGACAATGACGTGCGAGAAATTTTTGGGTAGTGGTATTATGGTTTAACATATCAAATCTAAGTTACAAGTGTGGAAGAAAACCTATTATATCCTGAAAGGCATTCTAAGTTGTAGTGGAGGTGGTGAAACGATGATGGATCTGAGTGCGCATATGATTATCATGGAATCAAAATTTGTTTGGGCAAAATATGTTAAGGTTCACACTATATTTTAATATTTTTTTGCATACAAAGTTTTATTTATTTTTCCTTGAACTTTCATTGCTTATGCCATCTTTCATGTTCACATGTGCAACTTGAAGTGGCCAAGCTATGAGGCAAACCCCCCATGGTATAATAGTTGGGTGGAGATTTTTGGAAATGATAGGGCCACTGAAGAGCAATCATTTGATATGGCAGATATTGTTCAAGAATTGCAACATGGTTCTGAAGTACCCTCAAGAGAGAAGGTACCGAAGATAGATGTTGAGGTAGTGTTCGATGGATTCACTAATACAAACACAGTTGCTGTGGATTCACTAATACAAACATAGTTGAAAATGATGCATTTTCTGTCTCCTCACCATCTAGTTCGACCTCCAAGAAGAAGTTATCCTCAAGTGGGAAGAGAAAGAGAGTAGAACCATGCACCATTGACTTTGATAAGGTGGTAAGGACATTAATTGAAGACTTAAAAACTACTTTTGGACATCTAGCTGAGAAGCTAAATAAACTGGTGCATGCGTCGCCTAATGTGGACTCCTCAAGGAAAACATCATTGTTTAAAGTATTAGCAGAACTCCCAGAGCTATCTATGGATGACTAGATACAGGCTACCTCTCATCTAGCACATAACAAGTTAGATATGAATACATTTTAGGGGATGCCAGGGCTAAGTTTGTGTGCTTTCTACTATCGGGTACAATTTGATTTGCATAATTGAGATTTCAATTATTATAGTAATATGAAACTTTACTGCCATAGTCTGCCTATGTTTTGATTCTTGTGGGGAGGCTTTTCTGAAATTTAGGACCCATTTTTATCTTCTAAATATAATTCTGCTATTGCTATTATTTTGTATTTTGCGGTGTCACTAGTTGAAGCTGTGAACTTTACTTTGACAATTTCCAACAACATAGAAGTTTATGCCTCTTCAATCAGGTTCTGTATGCTCTTCCCATGAACCAAAGACTACTATTTCAACTTGATATAATGTTCAGCATGTTCCTATATTCTTTTTGTACTATTTGCACATTTTTTGTTCAAAATGGCCATAAACTAATTCTGCTCAAGTTTTAGATGTGAGGGAGTAGTTGTGGATCTCTAACATAGGTTTTTACTAGAGGAAAAAAAACCACAATCTTGTACAGCTTTATTGGTTGATAAAGTAACTTCAGTCTCTCTATGCTAATGAGTTTGTTTAACTAACTTGATGAATCTATGTTAGAAAGCACACTATTTCTTTTTTCTACAAATGGTCTTGACAAATGTATTTAGCATCCATTTTGTTATTTATCAATTTGCTACAAAGTTAGTAGGTCGTTTGATTAAGTCCTGATTCGTATCAGAGCTATATTTGCAGTGGAGTGATTTGTTACCTTGATATGAGTACCTATCTCTCTATTGTGATTTTATGGAGTCTTATCTTTGGTTACTTCGAAGCTGAATTTGATATGATTTTATATTATTTATATGCCTATTTCGTTTTTCATCCAACGTCTCTATAACTTCATCTTTTGGTAGATCTGCCAGTAAACATTGCTATTGCTGATTTTTCGCTAACATACTTTTTTGGCAAAAGTTAACCATACTCCTAATAGTTAATTTCTTATGTTGCTTGTGGGAATGTTTTCTTCTTGTAATAAATAAATTGCTCATGAATTTTAGTTTTATATATAGGAGATAGAGCACAAGTTTGAAATCTATAAAAGAGCCTTAAGATTTGAATCTTATATAATTTAAATGAACCTAAAATAATAACAATATAAAAGAAGTCCAAAAAATTAACGACTGTTACCTTTCATTTTCCTCTTTTTCTTCCTAAAAGTAAAATATAGTAACAGTATGTCTCAACCTTATGAACTTTCGGATGTCTCTAAATTCCATGTGCAAGGTGGCTAGCAACATATACCGATAATATGAATCAAATGACAATAATTAACTAATTCTTTTTCTTTGCTTGTCTTCATTTGATTCTGTAGCTCAACTTGGAAAATAGTAACAATTGTCTTAATTTATTATCCTCATGACAAACTCACTTATCAAATATCCCAATCACAGCTACCCAGAAATAACAATCCCCACAGATGCTAAGCAAGCTGATTGACTTCTATATGGGGTGTAACATTGTGGGCCTTGATTTTTCTTCTAACACACACACACACACACACATCTCTATCTATATATATATATATTTGGGTTGTATATTAATTGACATTTATAGCTTCCTTCTAAACTATAATAACAATTAAAAAGCCATTGACAAATTAGACAATGAACACATTATTTACCCCTTAATCTGCTACCCCTTAAGTAACTTGTTTAACAATAAAATTAACCAAAATTAATCAATTTTGATATCAACTAGAAATTAATATCTATTTATTATATTTTTATCCTCATAGCTAGCCGAGTGAAATGTCTATTAAATTGGCTACAAAATTATTTTACATATTTCCATTAATGAATTAATTTTACATTATCTAACTAACTTCCCACCGAGTTGGGGAAGCAACTCTTTTCAATCATTCAATTTCTAATGTTCCTGATCTATGTATAGTGATATTTATAACTATTATAACTATGAAAATTCACACAAGGGTATGCAATAAAGTTAATTGACAACTTACCCACTAGAACAATCGGTACACATATTGCCATGAAAAATTGTAACACAAAATCAACCAACATCATGGGCAACACTAGGCTATGGAGCATAGCGTTGCATATATTTATTCGAACAGATGGGCAATAGGGTATAATTACTTAAAATATTAGCATCATAAATGCATTATTTTTAATATAGGGAAGCACAATGGATAAAACACCATCATTTCTTGCCATGAGCATTCAAAGTGTTGGATGTAAAAGCATGGGAGCTAGCAGGACCTCTAAATGGGGAACGGTTAAAAGGTCCAAATATTTCCTTATCATCTTCTCCTATCCATAAGCCACCGACTATGTCAAAGATTGGATTGTTCCACGTAGTTAGATTTGAAATATGATTTGTGAACTTAACGGATTCTTCACTTGGTTCCCCATGTTTGTATATATTATTGAGCTAATTCCAAAAGTTGGATGACAAAGGTTGGTACTCCATTACTCCAAAGGGTCTGCTTGGCACCATGTTCAGAGGGTTGTTCATTGGCACATTTGGGCTAGTGCGACTATTGTCAGAAATTTGAATAACTCCGATTCACCAAAAAAAAAAAAATCAAAGATTTTGGCGGCCCAAATATCTCACATAACTCAGCCCACTGTACCTTTCCTTTCATCATGTATGCCTCTAAAATTGGATGTTTCTACAATATCAAGCGAAAATATTAGTCAACAATTTAAATGTAGATGAAAAATATTTTGTTGATACGCAAAAGCATAAAGCAAGTATTGCCATAGTAATGTAGTCCCATATGTAGGAATCGATCGTGATGATATTTAGCTCCACATTGTAATTAACTGGGGGCAGTGAATTTGAGAAACCAAACATGGTATGACTTTTTTGCAAATTCTTGAACTGCATGCTCGTATCCTTGTTAGTGAATATTGTCCCGAACATAAAATTCATAGTGTGAATGCATGCACGAATAAAAAAACATAAGAGCAGGAGAGATATCTTTCATCTAAATGAGCATAGTATGCGAGATGTTGGACAAACTCTTTGTCAATTTCCTCAAACCATAGTGCTACAAACAAAATTTTTTCTTGGCTTCAAAGATTTCTTGGAGCCATGTAGATGAATTTGGACAAATGAAGTGAAATCGTATAAAGAATGGAGATGCAAAGTAACTACAAACTAGAGTGTAAACCAAAAGCCCCCACAATTGAAACTTATACAATTACTACAAGCCAGTAGCACTTAACATATATATAATGGGACAAGAGCCACATCCTTCCGTTGAATGTTCAAATCAATTGCATCAAGTCAGACATATTAATATGCCTTTTTGCTTGAAAGGCTGTTAATGCAAGTCCTCAAATAGGTAAAATATTGTCAAAGTTTGCTTCATTGGTCACAAGTTGCCACACACATTTTTAAAAAGGCGATTCTCCATATTCTGCCACATTGCAATTGAATGCTAATTTGTACCCCATTCCATTATCAAGACTAATTCAATGCTACATTTGTACTTATTCAGTATGAAACACTACTGCCAACTAGTTAATTAATCACTACTATTAAGGCCACCTTAATTATTTTCTATCTATACGTTACCTGCCACTCAAAATTGTCCTCAAACTAAGCCTTTTCTATTATTTAATGTAAATACATGGGAATTATTTTATGTTGGCACATCTTAATTAGTATTAATGTAAATACTAATTAATTGATTCAGTATGTAATTAATAGTGAAATAACGATTACAGAACTATACTGCCTAATGGGGTTGGTGAAAATAAAATCACAACTCTCTATCCGATTGTTATACAAATAATTATCTAATACATATACCAATAAATAAAGCTTGCATATTTTAGTAATATTTCATAGTAGATTAAACTAGAATCCTATACGAACAATTTATTTACAACAACATATATAACATGCCGGACATTACATCACAATCTTGCCAATTAGTAACCCCAATAAAAGGCCAAAAAAGGCAACCATGACAACACAACCACAGCTAGGACAACTACTAAATACTATAGCATATTTGAAGCTGAGACAACAACCAAATACTATAGCAAATTTGAAGTTAGAGTTTGGATAAGCAAACAACTATGACCGTTCATCACAAGAGTTGTGAACCGAGGGTTTTGTACGTGAACTTTTGCTCCGCTCTACATGATCGTGGCATCACATTTCATGAGACCTCAATCTCTTAAATGTTGAGGGAGTCTAAACATAGGAAACCAAATTAGATGGTTGCGAATATGCCTTGTATGAATTACCATGAATTGGAGAATAATTCAAAGGAAGGCCATGGTACACATCTCACTAGACAAAATGGCCATCATGGTTATTCCCATTCGGGCATTTGTAAAACTACCTTTCAAGATTCTTTGATGTTTGCAATTGACAGAGCACCATTTGACCGTCATTACAGAAACCATGTGGTGATGGCTTGAGGATCATTTGGTGGTAGCTACAAAAATAACGAAATGGACAGTTAACTAAAGCAGTGTGTATCTTTTAAACCATTGACAAAATATTGGACTAACACATGCACACGAATTAATTGCTGATGAATGATAATCAATGGGGGAAAACTTCTTGCATGCTTGACATCGTCAACACAAAGTAACCATTGAGTGAATATATACATATGCACAATTTTACATATCAACCTTGCATTTCTCAAAACTAAAATATGTAACTTGAAATTATAAATTAGATAAAAATCACTGAATGTGACTCAATAAAAATATTTTGATGCCCAAGTTAATGATCAATTTGAGATAAGTATTCTGGGGAAACTTTAAGCTGCTCAGAATAAATAGTACTTATATTTGGTGGACGAAGGGATATCTATAAAATAGTATCATTTGGGAAATAATGATTTGTTAAACTATTTAGGTCAAATCTAAATTATGACATTAAGATAAGACTAATTAATTATCTTGTGCATAGTAAATAATAAATTCTTTTATTAGAAACCAACGTGAAATGTAAATGATAAATTTAGCCCTTCCCTTGGTGTGAATGTATGATCATAATGCAATTAAGGGAGATAAGATGTGGAATCTCAAAAGGAAAAAGCTGTGAGAAAAAGCTATATGCAATTTGATCTTTCAACTCTGATAGTCTACTTATATAATATGAATGCTGTACAAATAATATTTTTCAAATTAGGCTGGCAAGAATTATGTAGTTAGCATGCTTACCAATAAAACACATAGTTTTCCTTCCAGGAAATTTACATTTTTGTCATGTTAATTTTATACACATATATTTAATAGGATGCTTAAACTAGGGAGACATAAATGTCTAAAATTGAAGACATTAATCCAACATGTAAATTCTTGTGTACATATATGTATATATCTTCACAAGAATTTTAGAATGTTCAACAGAACTCTCACACAAATGAAATCAAATCAGAAATTGCAGCTAGCTAAATAGGTCGTGCATGAAATTTGTAACCCAAAAGTATCCTATTTCCACAAGAATAAAAATTTAATGCATATAGACAGTAGATTCCAATAAAAACTCACAACTACATTCACCTAAACAATAAATTTCACTTATAAAAAACAAAAAAAGAAAAGGGGGAAAATCAACAGATTACGTAAGCCATGAGAGTATTACCCATGTGAATGGCTTCAAGTGGCCTAAGAAAACTGAAAGGTGTTTACGAACCTTCACTTGGCTACGGATGGAGCAGCAGGTTTAACAACTTCATTTTCATTTCAATTCAAATCCAGTCAACTATGGTGGAAAGGTAGGAAATGAAAACGAGAAAGAGGAGTCTTGCCCAAAAAAGAAATTTGTTGAACCTATTTTTTAATTTGCAGCTGTGATTAAGTGGGTCGGGATTGGGGGCAAACATGTGAAAGTGAAGATTGTGGATATTATCAAACACACTACATGGATAAGTAGAGATTGTTGTCTCCAATAGTAGTAGACCTAATTTATGGTATCAAATAGGTACAATTGCTATTACAATCTTGCACAATGTCAATCTAATCTAATCTCAACTAATGTCCATACACCCTATCAAACGCCCTTTAAGTATTTTACTCATCTTAACTACCAATCTACTGATTTTTTCTTTTTCTTTTCTTTTTCTGGATAAAGAGCTTATTAGGTTTCAGTTTGACATATAACGCCCGAATCACAGGACAAGCTGGTTTTGATGTTTTAAAATTCGAACAGTTACACATCTTGGCCAATTTCCACACTTGACTTATATAATACTGTGATCACATATAATATATGTTTTCAAACTTTTACAGTATAAAATTAACAATGTTCATGTACTCTTTAATATGATATATTGTAATTTTTTAATTTCAGTGTATTTATTTGAATGTTGAGAATAAGCCAAATGAAAACGTTAAATAAAGTAAAATAATTGAATAATTAAAAAGTAAATAGTTTGACAGAAAAAAAAAGGAGAAAAGAAAATTTAGTTTGTTATTATTTTTTAAATGGATTTAATTTTGCAATTCATTAAAAACATATCCAATGAGCACTCAGTATGCGCTTAAATTTTTAACATATATATAAGTATGTTTAATTCATATTCATTTTCTCAATTATTAATTAATCGTTATTTTCTATAATTTATTATGTAAAATAAGAGAGTGAAAAATAATTTTTAAAAAAAAGTAAAGTTGAAAGAGAATAAACAATAAAATTGGAAAAGAAAACAAAAGACAGAAAAAGCATATTCGTAAAAGAATGATAAAAAAAAGTCTTTTCGATAATTTTTTGGGTTTAAAGAGAGTTTATTTGGTCAATATATCAAAAACACAGGAAATAAATTTTTTCAACACCCACATACTTTGTGAATAATATAAATATTGACATTTGCGCCCGCATTACTTTTTGTTGTGTACGCATCATCATTGGTTCCTCTTTGTTAGTCTTCAAATAGAAGTAATTGGGGTGATAAAATAAATCATTATTAATAAATAAATAAAAGTACCTGCAGAATTAATTAAGGTCAAATGAGCTTTTTACATCCTTGGTGTATATTAATTTAATTTTCATAATCAAATTATTAATTTGTCTTGTCTATTTGAATTCGACAAGCATGTCATTTTTATAGACATAAATAATTAAGTACGTAGCTTGTATAAAAAGAATACCACTGCTGCAGTTAATATATACCAAATGTCCAAACAAATTTATAGTGGGTCGAAATATATATATATAGCGTAAATCAAATAATATAGTTTCAACTTCCAATAGTATAGTGTAAATTAAAAGAATAATGAGATTCAAAAGTAGTTGGTACTACCATATTGTCAATTTATGTCGGATTAGGCCGTGCCAGTCCGCATATAATTCTTCAAAATGTCTTTTCTTACAAATGAGAGAAAATATCCAGATTCAGCTTATAAATTTATTATGTCTTTCGATAATAATTTTCATATTGATACTTAATATAATTTAAAAGAATATTATATTAGTGGCAAAATATTAAGTGACAATACAAAAATTACCACTAATAATAAGCGACAACAGGTTTTGTTTTATCATTAGTGATACTTTTTATATGACAATAATTTTTATTCCGTCACGATATGATTTAATAGTGATAAAAACTTATATTTTAAGTAAAGTGACAAAATAAAAATTTTTGTTGCCTTTAGTGACAATTTTGTATTGTCACAAACTTATCTTTTTTTTATAGTGTATTTTGTCATTAATAATAATAATAATAATAATAATAATAATAATAATAATAATAATAATAATAAATGGATTTGAGTGATATTAATATTAAAGCTGTGTATATGTGTGAAAATCATGAATGCATGTGTATAATGTATTTATACTTTTAATGTGACAGAACTTAAAAGGTTAGACTTGAGGATCAGAAGATGTGTTTGATAGAGTGATTATATAAAATTAAAAGGATTTGATGATCTTTTAATTTGCACCTTCAATAATCATTCAAGAGTACCTTCTCGTTAAAAAGCTTCATATCATCATCAGCACTTTGATAGAATTTCTCAGAAAGTTGCAAACATTATGAGCACGGTTACTTAAGAATAAATTTTTCCATGAATATAATTAAAATACAATTGATTTAGTTTGATTAGTTCAATTATTTGAAATGCTCTAATTATAACTCTGTAAAATATTTCTAAAATTTATAAGATGTTAGGTCCTATTTTTTTTCAAAAAAAAAAATCTTTTAATTTTGAATTATTTCAATAAAATGAAGTAGTTACTGAAATTTTTATAATTAAATTAAAAAATAAAATTTATATAAAAAGTTTCTTAAATTAGTCCTAAAACTTGGTTAGAGTGCAATTCACATTTTTTTTAAGGAGCTTATGAATGTAAAATTTTATTTTGGATGATCCATAAATCCTTTTCTAAAATATATCAAATATCCCGGTACATCTTATAAATTCTTAATTTGAAGTTGGTTTGATATTTTAAGGAAATTTCTTGAAACATGGGAAAGTCATTGTGTACCCACAGAAGACCAAAAAAACTTTTAAAAAAAAAATTAATAAAAGCTAAATACAACATCTAATATTCATATTCAGAGCAAGTGAAAACTGCTGGGCATTCAAGGCTATATATTTAGTACAACTAACGTAGTAAGTAGTTTCAATACTATTTTCATGACCTTAGCATGAAACTCATCAAATCGAAAAATTGAGAATCAAAATGCGACTTGTCAGTTTGTGATTCAACTTCTTTTCATTTGAAGTAACCTCATTACTTTAAGTTTTTGATGAAATCAATGATTCATGATCGAAGTTTCCAGCAATAATTTCTTATTAATATTAGTACTGTATTAAAGGGGGGGGGGGGGGG
>JACGDI010005378.1:491780-502780 GCA_014898725.1 Jacaranda copaia
ACCCTTCGGTTGTGTGAAAGAATCTCCAGGCCAGTTGACCTTTTTGAGTTCTTTGGTCGACGTTGAGTAATTTGTTTCACCAACTGAACCCAAATCCCTTATTATTCCTCTGTCCAGTGTCCAGAATCCTATAGTTTTCCCTCCACTTCCAATCACATTGAATATCTCAAATGCCGATGGCTTTAGTTTCCCGTCAACCAATTGAAAGTCCCCACTCAAGCCTCTAAATTTTGTACTTGACAATTCGTCGAGAAGTTGGGGGCCAACTGTTGATGTTCTCAAATTTGTCTTCCCTGTTCCATTTCTTGTTGGGTTCAAATCGACCAAGGTAGAATTTGTTAGAACAATCTTCTCCACTGCAATTGCTAATGCAGTTACGGCATCGTAAGCCGACAAACCATAAGCATTTAATTCCATAATTGAACTGGCAGTGTTGTTCAGAATCACATTTCTCTTCCACCTTTCTTGGAAACTTTCCAGGTCTTTTGAGTGGGACATGTAAGGCCTTATTCCCAGAACTCCTTCCATAGAATCATGTGTGACAGAATCCATGGAATTCATAAAGGTGGACAAACTATTAGTTATAAGCCATGCATATCCTTCACTCATGACTCCTGCTGTTTTAGCAAGAGTGAAGAAACGGTAACCAAGTGAAGGGTTCGTGTGCACCAGGAACACCCTCGTTTGCTTTTTTGTTAACTTTTTCAATTCTTTCGATATGAAAGTATTCTCAGCTGAATTGGGAATGGCAACCATATATGCTAGTCCAATTTCAACCTCTTGGAAGGCTTTATTCAAATGGGAAACAAATTGATTCCCATTATCTGTATCTTCAAACAGAACAGCAACCTCAGGCCATCCATATCCTTGGCAAATGGCTGCAAGAGCCTGTGCTTGGACAGCATCATCTGGTGTTGTCCTGACAAAGTAGTGGTTGTCCGTATGTGATAGAGCCGAACTTGTTGAAGTGAATGAGATAATCGGCACATGAACTTTTCGACCAAGTTCGGCCAAGAATGTTTCTTCTGTTGATCCCTGTGGCCCTATAATCCCATGCACTTCTTCATTCTCCAGTAATTCTAGAACTGCGTAACAATCAAAATATAAATTCATATAAATTTAAATTAAATTAATGTATGCCTCAAATTCCTAATCTCATCCTATCTCACTCTTCAGCGATAGTGTTGAATATATGATCACTTGAAGAAAATGCCATATCCTGATTGGCGGGAAGAAATTACTGTGTCCCCCTATGAAAGCGGAAAAAGGTAAAAGACTCCTGCCTCAAAAAAATGAAATTAATAGAGTAACCCCTCATCATTTTTTAAATTATGCAACAAACATCCTTGAAGGAGGTAGTGTATGTTATGCGCCTACATATGCAAGTGTTTAAGATTTTTTGTATATGAAATGACTGTTGTATTCCTAATATCAAATGTTGGATACTTTAGAAAAAATGAATGGTTAGAATCAACTCATATTTATTAAAAAAATATGAAATATATTTATTTATAAATATCTATTTTATTATATAATATGTATGTGTATTTACATATATATACATCTACATATATTACTAAACCCTAAATCCCCGCCTCCACTCACCCCACCCCAAATTCGCCGCTACCATATAAGGCCATAGCAAGGCAACCGGCTATAGTCGACCAACTAAAAGGAGCAAATGGCCATGGCCACTACAAAAACAATGGTTTGCCATGGCTAGCCTTAAAAAATGATGGCCATGGTGGCTAAAAAGGGTGGCTAACCATGGCCAGCCTTAAAAATGACTGCCATGGCCGCCACCATGAAAAGACAGCCATATATATGCATGATATATGTGTGTTGAAAGTGTATATATATAATTTTTTTTAAAAATATATGTAAAAGGCAGCCAATTGTCATGGCTAGATGCAACCAACCCGATGCCAGATCTAGCCAAGTCTTGGCAATTTTTTAGGCTGCCATGACAGTCATATGGCAAGGCATGGGGTGGGAATGACGAGGGTGGGGAGTGGGGATGGTGGGGTATAGGGGCCTGGGGTGGCGGTGGGGTAATATAACACATATATAAATTAAATTTGTATAATATTTATATTATGTTTGTATAATATATATGTATATAAGCATACTTTTTTATATATTTTTTATAGATTAATTTGAATCATTCATTTTCAAGAATCAAATGGCTAATATAAGGAATGGAGAAATTAACAAAAAATTAAAGAAAAAAAATAAGAATAACAGATAAGATAAAAACAAAATGCAAGTTAAATTTTAATTTTATTTGGGAATAATTTTGTCTTTTCAATAATAAATAGAGAGCAAACATAGAAAAGGAGACAGTGTGCATGACTTAAAAAATGATAGAGAGATTTTTTTTTATCTTTTTTATTTTTTTATAGGGACGTATTTTGCCTATTTTATTTTTTATAAAGGGGAAAATTGCAATTAATCCCCAGATTTGCAATTAAAAAGAATTATTTACCACCTGTTCAAATCTTGTATTTCAATTAACATTTCATTTTTATTCTAAAACCCTTTATTCTATAAACAAATACCCAGTATAATAAAAAAAATTTAAATAAAAATATGGCTGTGAATTACATACATACAATTGACATATATTTATAAAGTAGAACAAAAGATGAAACGTAACAGTGATTTAAATGCAATATCCAAATGCATTTCTTGCAATAGAGAAACATTTCAATTTATGATATTCTCATAGATTCGCATGTATCAATTCACAATTCACTTGGTTTCACACTTATGTGTATGGGTTTTGAAACTTATCAAAAAATAGACCTTGGGTCTAACTTCCTTCAAAAATTAGTTCAAGATATGAGAATTATCCAAAACTATATATAAAGACCGCTACTCATTTACTTAATCAATTTGAGAATTTAACTCACCCTATGTACGCCAAGAAATGAACATATGAAGCATGTAACAGTATGAATGGATGGCCTAGTACCACGAATGGATAGCTTTGGTACCACATACCATATAAAATAATAGATTTTGGGTTTAAGTTACCTCGGAAGTTAGCTCAAAATGTGAAAATTATCCAAGACCATATATGGAGGTTACTACTTATTTACTTAATCGATGTGGAAATCTAACAAAATTTGGATATGCCTAATTGCATGTATGCGCGTGTGGAAAAAAAACTTCACTTGGTTACGCATGAAATTTTCAGACATTGACATGAGCCACTTAGAAAAAGTCAAGCAACATCCAGCATACATGCTCAAATCCAACAAACATAAGCATCAATATTAACAAGAGAAATTTAATACTCGTCTCAAGTTTAATAAGGAATTTACCAGCAAAATTTGCGTCAAGGACACTCCGAGCACTCTTGGTGCGTGGCTGCAACCTTGTCGTATAGTTCGTATGAGCTGCGTAAAAATCTGAAACCGCCATTTTCATGCATAAGTCGACCATTGAACCCAACGATGAGTTCAGGTCAAGAACTATGCCAATGGGGACCTCCACGGCCCGTCGCCGTTCTCCCGAGTTCCCACTAATATTCCAACCATCTGCGGCAGCATAGCAACGAGAATCGATGATGATGATGATGAAGAGAATAAGAATATGGAAATTCGCAAAGAAATATTGGAAGCGGTGCTGCGTATTGTTTAGCATGTTCGTTAATTGTTTGTCGTAATTTTCAAAATAGTTTTGTCCCTTGACTTGCAGATTTTATTGCAAAAAACGTCGGATTCTACAGTACATTTGAAAGTAACGTGTTGAATAATTCAATATATATAGAGGAATATTTTGCTTGGTCATGACATTTACACGACTGCAGATTTTCCATTGAATCTTAGCTCGTAAGGCTGTTTATTGCATGGTTTTTATTTTTTTGTTCCATGTCCAGCCAACTACGATACTTATTGTTTATGACAGTTGATTACAAAGACTCAGAAACTTCCTGGAAAAAGCCGAGATACTATGAAAGGGGAATCTGAAGTGATTAATTGCTAGAGCAAATACAAGGGAGAAGTAGAATAAATTAGATCCTTTTTTCCTATGTCAGAAGTGGATACAATGACGAGATTAAGAGGGTGGTTAGTCAATTTTATGTAAAAAATGTTATATAATTTTTTTAGAATCTTAATATATTAGATCTTATTTTAATAAATAATTTTTAACGTGTTTGAATAAGACAAGATTTTTAGAGTTTATAAAGATATTAGTAACACTACAAAAAAATATAATAGTAGTGACAAAATAATAAGTGACAAAGTAAAAGTTGTTACTAATAACATGCATTGAGTAACAATAACTTTTATCTAGTTACTAATGATGATTTTTAAGTAATAAAAATTTTTATCTTGTCACAACATGACCCAATAGTTATAAAAATTAATATTTTAATTTATTATCATTAACAATTAGTGTCACCCCCATGATAACAACTTAGTGACAATAATTTGTGACAAGATTTTCATTGTCACTATAGGTGTGTTAACAGTTGTCTATGTTGATAACTTTAACACTATTCTTATTACTATTTAGTTTGTAAAAATCATTAAAGTAACAAAATTACATCTTTTGTCACCTAATATATGTAATTAGTGACAACTTTTATATTGTTACTTACTATTTTGTCATTAATTTATCTTTTTCTTGTAGTGTAATGATAGTTTTGTAATTAAAATAATTTACATTAATAAAGTGTATTAAAATTTTAAAATTAATTTTAAAAAGATAACTTAAAAGAAACTTAATTAAAGGTCTAAGAGATTCATTTTTCTAAAAACTTATAAGCTCTCAAAGTATTTTATAAACTAGTTATAAACTTATCCAAATGCCCTCTAAATATATACAAACACGATGCTAATAATAGCACTGCTTGTAGTTGTGAAGGAAAATTTTAGTCCAAACTCGATTTTGGGAGATTAATCCAGTTGTATTTTACACTTTTTTTATAATTATTCATTTTTCTTATAATGTTCAGAACGAATCATGCCACAAGTAATATCTAGGTAATGCAAATGGCCCCTTTATTTTTATTTTTATTTTTATTTTCATTTTCCATTTTCATTATTTTCAAAAATTATAAAAGGTGGTTAGTAAAAATGAGTTGAAAATGAGTTTGTATTTGGATTATATTAGATTTAGTATGTTGTAGGTGGAAAGAGATTGAAATAATGATAATAAAGAAAGAATATATATATATATATATATATATATAGGTTATTGGGAGAAGATATATAGGTTATTAGAAAATGTGTTTTGAGAATGAAAATTAGAATATGTTGGGTAAAAATGTACAAAAAGTGATGGTTTTTAATTTTTAAATAGTAGAAAATGTGAAAATAAAATTTAAAAATAAAAACAGTATGGTTTTATTTTCATTTCCATCATTTTCAAATGTTGAAGATTCGTTAGTGGAAGTAAGTTGAAAATGAGTTTATATTTGACAGATTGTCGAAAAAGTAATGATTATATTGGTTTTCATAAGTTGTAGATGGAGATAGATAAATATAATAGAATAGTGAAAGAAGATATATATATATATATATATATGTTATTGAGAAATGTATTTTGAATAAAAATAAAAATGATATCAATTGAAAATGTATAAAAAGTAATATATTCCACTTTTGAATCATAGAAAACATGAAAAGAGGTTTTGAAAATAAATCCAAACAGGCCCGAAGTTTACCATTTGATATTTTCAAATATTCTGCACGTATCTTGACTACAAAGGTTTAATCTTTGATTCATTCAAATTAGTGCTTCAAAAATAGCAAGACAAATCAGCCCTTTGAGGAAGATATCATTATCATCTGTCCTGAGATTATTTTTTCTGGTTACTTAGTGTAACACGTCACGAGGGAAAAATACAGGTCTCTTCACCAATCTTGCAAATACGTTAGATATGTCATTATCTTGTGATTAAGCATAGTTCTATCATAATCTGACTACGTAAGTTGTTCTACAGAAGTTATCAGAATTGATGTTTTTGTAATTTTAAAGAAATTTCCGGGAAGAAATGGGGAATGATGCTAATTTCGATGAAAAATACAACCTAGGCCTTTTCATATGTCAGACTTTTTATTTTTTATTTTTTATTTTTTCGTTTTGGTTTGGAAGAAACCATGCATCTAGCGGCCCTTCTTCACGTAAAACTGTTCCGCCTGACTTTTGCTAAAAAATTAAAAAAAATCAACTTTATAGTACTTCTCAAGAGCTGTCCTTAATTTTCTATAAATGCGCTTTTTGAGAGTCATGTATTCATGAATTTAATTTAATATGATGTATTCATTTTTTATTCATTCATATTGAGGTGATTTAATCTTCATCCTAAAATTATCACAAATTGAAAAATGAATGCTATTTATAAAAATCATTTGAATATAAACTTATGCATAGTTTAATATAAATATGTCCATCGTAAAATTACAAATCAGTCCCCATGTAACATGGTCTTGTATGATTCTTGTGGATAAATTTAGTTGCCAAAAAATACTTATTCAATGGTTTATCCTTAAAAAAATCAATGCTGTCTATGACTTTCGGAAAATCTATCAAAAGAATTGAATTAAACTATTTTATATTTTCAAGCCTGGCCATATTATGAAAGGTTTTTCAAAAAATTCAACACAAAATCGTATAAAGGAAACCTTAGTGATTTATAATTTTATTTTCGGATGGGTATAATAGCATTGAACTATGCTTAAGTTTATATTCAAATGGTATTTATAAAAGATTATGATTTTTCAATGTATGATGGTTTTAGGATGGAGATTAAACCTCCTCAATATAAATGGCTGAAAACTAGCTACACAACATTAAGTTAAAATCATGGGTATACGACCCCAAAAAAGTCCTCCTTGAATATTGAATTAGGTGTAAAAATTACTATTGGACTAAAAACAGAACAAAAATGTCAAGATCATGAATGTCATGATTTTCAGTTGATTATTTGATAGATTTTGTTTATATGCAAACTGCTTTCATTAAATAAAGCAATTGTGCAATGATAATAATGATTTCATAATATTTTTAGATTAAAGTGAATGATAGAATAGTCACATATACAATAAATCTCTATTTTATAGTAAGCGATGAATATAGTGACACATAAGAATAAAATAAATCATCTCTTTGTGGATTCCATGTTTAATAACTTTTATTAGTTTTAATTAGGCTTGTAAATGAATTTAATTTGTTCAACCTTCAAATGAATTTAAGTAAAGTCAAGCCAAACCAAATACATCACCAGTCAGGGTCGTTTGGATTATTATTGACCTTCAATTTAACTTCATTTTAATTTGGTTTGATTGTTAATCAAATCGAGTTCGAATTGAGTTGAAGATGATCTCATCTTGATATTGTTATACATATTTTTTTTGTTGATTCAGATCAAACTTCAAAGTTTGTTGAAAATGAAAAAAAATATTTTCAAATTTAATGGAACATAATTGTAGCCAAACTTTACAAATTAATTAACTAAAAGTGCGAGCTTGACTAATTTATAATTTAGTCAAGTTCAGACTGAATATTTTTAATTAATTTCTAATTGAACATATTCTAACTTAAACTCACTTAAACTGAACATGAGATATTGATTCTTCAATTAATATAAATTAAATTACTTGTTTAGTTTAATTAAATGTGATTGTTAATATTATTATCACTTATCCTTAATATATTTCATCATCACACTACAACAAAATAATATAATTAAAGGCAAATATAATTCAAGTTGGAAATGGAATTGTCATTTCTTTACTAAATGTCGATAAATTGTAAAATTGTTCTTTGAAAATGGATATTATGAGTTGAAGTAAATGTTAATTGAAATTTTCAGGAGGTTTTGATTATTGAGTAATTGTATTGGTTGATAGTCACTAGAAATATGTGGTTGCAATGCTTGTAGGGTATTGCTCAATATATATCTATATTTCTCTTTTGAAGGAACATGATGGATTAGTGCCCCTTTTGATATAAGTTTTGAGGCCTTTTTTCTATTTAGAGCCCTCAAAAGTAAAGAATGGAGGCTGCTATTATAGCCCCTAATTGATGAAAAATTGCCTCTTTATTTTTTGCAACTGCAACTATGGAGGTTTTCATATTCAGTTGCCTCTAAATCTATTAGAGGCATTTTCTATGCATTTTGAGGCTAAAAAAACTGCCTGCATATCTTAATATTGTAGTAGTAATCATATAAATTATCAAAAAAAAAAAGTAGTAGTGATCATATAGCCTTATAGTTAATTAAGGTATAATATGAAAATAGCTAGTAATATGGTTACTATGATATTATATTATGGCCAACAGGTCTAGTTTATTCACATTTGATGTTTTTAATACAATTATTAGTATTATTTTCTATCTTCAATAGTTTACTTATCGTAGTCCTAGCGTAAAAAAGTTTCAATATAATTTAACTTTACTAATATAACTATACTACACTAGAAACCGTTATAATATTATAGATCTATTGCTGTTATCAATTATGTTATTACAGATAATTATATTTAATTATGCTCTTAATGAAAATTAATTTAATTAACTATATCAGTGCTAGTATCTACAAGTAGAACAACATTTTTGTACTCGAGTCCATATAAACTACTCTACTACTTTAATAAGTCCTGACTCTGTGGATGCTGTGACCACCAATTCCAACTCATCGACATATATAAGTCGTCCTATCACAATCAAAGATTTGAAAAAGAAAAGCCTTCTTAAACTTCTGTGGAATTCATATACATGGAAAGAAAAATGTTAAAACCAATTTTCGTATTATTTGCAACTGTCAAATTCCACTGTTGCAAAAGAAAAGATTTTTAATTTCCAAGTATTAAACGTAAGCAAAATTGCAATATATTGCATTTAAATAATTTTTGAATGCAGATTAATTTTGTCTTATTTACATCTTATTTTTATGGTTGATATGATCCAGCCAATACAAGAAGAGAAGTAAGGGCCCGTTTGGTTTTATTTTTATTCTTATTTTTTAAAATTTTTATTATTTTCAAATTTTGAAAAAGCAGTTAATGAAAATAATTAAGTTGAAAATAAGATATGTTATTGGAAAAATAGCGATTATGTTGGGTTTAGTAGATTGTAGATTGAGATAAATAGTAATAACAAAATAGGAAGACAAGATATATAAATTATTGGGAAAAGATATACAAGTTATTGAAAAATATATTTTAAAAATAAAAATAATGTCAAGTGAAAATATATAAAAAATTATATATTTCAATTTTTAAATAATAGAAAATATGAAAATAAAATTTAAAAATGAAACCAGAGAAGCCCTAAAAGTCTAGGGGTTTGATGTGTGCCTTTCAGTTTATGCGTGTAGAAATATCACTCTCAAAGACAGCAACAACAACTATATTTTTCCAGCAAATTATCTTTCATAAAGTCTTCATAGACCTTAAGTGTTGTACTCATCCTAAGTGCTGATGTTTCCTTTTTATTTACCTTTTCTGGATAAAGAGCTTATTAGGTTTTAATTTGACATATTAACAGCCGGATCATAAAATAAACTGTTTTTGAATTCGAACAGTTACACATCTTGGCCAATTTCCGCACTTGAATTATATAATAGTGTGATCACATATAATATGTGTATTCAAACTTTTACAGTATCGGATTAACAATATTCATTTACTTTTTGTTGTGTACACATCATCATTACTGCCTCTCTGTTAGCCTTCAAACAGAAGCAATTGTGGTGATAAAATAAATCATTATTAATAAATCAATAAAAGTACCTGCAGAATTAATTAAGGTCAAGTGAGCTTTTTACATCCTTGGTGTGTATATTAACTTAATTTTCATAATCAAATTATTAATTTGTCTTGTCTATTTGAATTCGACGCGCGTATGTCATTTTTATAGACATAGGTAATTAAGCATGTGCCTTGTATAAAAAGAATATAATAGAACTGTCTGATTGATTTAATTGAAAAGTATAGTTTATTTTATATATACAAAAAATATAAAATATTCACGAGTAATAATTTATTTCCAATTACCACAGTTGACGAAGACTTAAACTCCACACGCTTTGCAACTGGACATATTGGAAATTTATGCAACACAGCTAGAAAGATACAAGGACAAGTTGATGCAATTAACATAGGCTTGAAGATTCAAGAGATCTTTTTCTGCTGGCATTGCTGCAGTTAATATCAACTGTCAAAACAAATTAATAGTGAATCAAAAAATATACATAGCGTAAATCAAATAATCACTATAATAAATTGCATTTCTTATAACAAAAATTTTGATAGCAAAATAAAAATTCGTTACAAAATTACGATTTTTCATAATGAGATTAAAATTTTGTTACCAAAGCACCCATCTTACGTAACCAACAAAAATGTTTGTTACCCAAAATTTTTATTCTTTTGTAACTAAACAAAAATTCGTCATGAAAGCTGAAATTTTGTCACAAATAATTTTTCCCACCTTTTAGGAAGACATATTTATAACAAAAGTTTCTACTTTTTATTACGTTAACAAATTTGTTACAATTAAATTTTATAGCAACAAATATATTTGTTACTATAGTTAATAATTTACCCTCTAAAATTTTTTTCTCTCAAAAATTTTGTTATATGAAAATGGTAACAAGTACGTTTTTTACATTAATTTTAAATCACAATTAAATAAAATCCAACCTAAAATTTGTTTCCCTCTAAAAGTGTATTCCCTACAAATTTGATCCAAAGTTTCTTCCTTCAAAATTTTGTTCCCTCCATAAATTAATTTAATTTAAAGTGTAAAAAATATTTTAGTTATTAATATCATATGTCATCACAATTAAAAATTTCCTCCAAAAATTGGCATCTCCCTATACATGTCTCCCTTCACCATGGTTAAAAAAATTAAAAATAAAATTAAATATATAAAAAACAAAAGACAAAATTATTCTTTATTTGAATCTACTTAGATCTACATGTCAAACTATTAATCGATTTAACAACTTTTATAATTAAATAAAGTATAAATATTAAGAA
>JACGDI010005378.1:512497-524781 GCA_014898725.1 Jacaranda copaia
TAACGAAAAAATAAAATGCAACAAAATTGCCAATATTTTAGTAACTAAATATTTCATTATGCTATAAAAATCTATTGTAACTAATATATTTTTTTGGTACTAATATCGTATTTTTGGTAACAATACATTTTATCGCCATAAGGTCATCATTCGTAATGAACCATAAATTTTGTTACTATGACTTTTTGCAACGGAGCTTAGGGCACTAAACTTCAGTAATGAAAAATTTGTTACTAATATTTTGGGTAATGAATTTTAGTATTATAAAGTAACAAAATTATTCATTACTAAAAGTGTAATTTGTTGTAGTGAATATAATGGAAGTTTGGAAACCCCCTCTATAATTAAAAAGTATTATCTGATAAAATTTTAGTGGGAGTTTGGAAACCTCCCTACTAATAAATACTTTATTTGTTAGAGATTTAGTAGGGATTTTAAACCCCCACTATTATTTTCTATAATTTTAGCAAATTTTTTTAAATCACTATTTTATATAATTCTTGTAAGGGTTTGAACCCCCACTCTTATTAAAACATATTTTTTTTAGAATTTTAGTTGAGGTTTCCATATCCATGTATGCCATTCCATTTACGTACCAATAGAATTGCATTTTTAAAATTCAACACGGTCCATTTAATTTTAAAATCAATTCATAGAACTAATTCCCAAAAGCATCAATATTCTCATAAACATAAAGTTCATGATTCAAAGTACTAAAACAAATGTTTAACGTAGTTTTCACATATCAATTCTTAATGTCAATTCTAATATATACTAAACTACTTAGTGTTTCAATGAACACTGTAGATAAGTAGCTAGTGAGGAGTTCATTATGAACTTGATTGCTAGTACTTGAAAATTTTCCTACTGGAGAAGTAACAGGTTCATGTTGACTACCTATATCATGTTGTGCCTATTGGGATTGAAGTCCAATCCAATACATAAAAAATCAAATCATGGCAAGACTATCCAATTGTTACTGCAAGTCATGGTGGAAAACAGAGACTTCACCATTCCAGCTACAACTAGCAACTACATCTGGCAACTAGGATGAAATACAACATCTACGCATGCTTGCTCATATGCCTTAATTTTTTTGACAAGTTTGGATGTTCTAGAGTTATAAAAGAAGAAACATCCATCAAAGGATCCAAATGCTACCATATTTCCATCCAAACTGAAATTGCACTTGATAGGGAATGTATGCATTAAAAAATGTCCAATAAATACTCACACAAACAAGCTTTGAGCTTCCTCCACAATAGAGAATACATTGAAGAATAGTAAAGACGTAAGTTCTGAATTACAAAAATCTGTATAAGGAACAAACTAACCTTTAGCTATTCCTTCAATTTGGTCTAATAAAGAATAAACCTTTAGAGCCCCAATACTTTGAGCAAATTCACTAAATAACCACGCAAAATCTGAAGGAACATAAGATATTAGTGTGAATCCCAAGTCTAGATAGAGAAAAAAGAAATGGAGGATGAATGAGACTAACTACTCAAATTTTTTTTAGGATGAAGAAAGAAAAGTAATAATAGTAACAAAAAAGATGAAGGTATTTTGATTTCCCAGATTTTTTATCAAACCCTAATTCTAAGAGATTATAGATAGAGATAGAGATGGAGGGAGGGAGGGAGAGGTTTCATACCTTGAAAAATCACATTACCATCACCAACTTTCTAAAGAAGAGCATATTTTTTATTTGGATTGAAGAATGCAATTAGAGTGTGAGGGTTGTTTTGCAGAGAATGGTTTTCTTTGGACAAAATTAGAGAATGAATACCCACTAGAAGGAAAAAAAAAGGGAGCAAAAAATTGTGGATGTGTTTCTTCTTAGGAGGAGGGCAGGGGAGAATAAGCGACAGTGAGAAGAAAAAATTGGAAGAGATATTAAAAAAATTGGGGGAAAAAATTGGAATGACAGTAGATTTGACAAAAATAAAAAATAAATTTAAAGTAAAATTTTAATACATAATAAAATTAGCTACGGTTAGAAATCCCATGATTATAATGCGTTATTTTATTAAAAGTATTGTAAATTTTTTAAAATTTAAATATCATTAATGAGAGTGTAAACTCCCACTAAATATTCAAAACCCCCATTATTTGCTATTAATTTGTGGGGGTTGTTAACATAATTAGTAGGGTTTTGAATAACCCCCACTAAATAACTCCCACTACAATAATTATTTTTTGTAGTGAGTTCATCTTATAAACGAGAGTGTTTGTTGTAATTTGTTACATATTTCGATAATAATTTTCATATTGATACTTAATATCACAAAAAATATTATATTAGTGACAAAATATTAAGCAATAATATAAAAATTATCACTAATGATATATATTAAATGATAACAGGTTTCATTTTGTCACTAGTGATACTTTTAAGGTGGTGATAATTTTTGTTTTATCACAATATGGTTGAATAGTGATAAAAACTAATGTTTTAAGTTGTCAACATCAACAACTTAGGTTTATTTGCTTGTAATTATATGATTAGATGTGTTTGATAAATATATGGTTCATTATGTAGAAAATATATCATTATCGTCTAATGTTTTGTTGGTTTGTTTGAATTATTAATTTTGATGTCCTAATTTTAATGCAATTAGTTGTTTGGATACTTAGAACTGTAGCCCATGATAAATGCATGGAATATCAATTTTATCCCCCATCCTTTTTTAATAACTCAATTATCTTCACTAAAAGAGTTTAAATATTTGTTGTTATGTAGTGACTAAATCTCTATTTTTATTTTTTTCTCAATAGTTTATAGTTTATTATTACCTTAAAAAAGAGTCAACTTGTATTTTCAAAAAATAATTAGCTTTCAAATTTATAAAATCTTACACTTATTTAATTAAAATAATTTAGTTTGATATGCTTGTAGATATAAAAGTAAATTCAGATTTATATTTAAAAAATATCATACATTTTTTAATTTATAAAAAAAATAGTTATGAAATTTTGTTATCATGGAAGAAAGTGTTTATATAAAAAAAATTTAGGCAGGTATTGTATACAAAGATCATATAAAAATAAGTATGATTGTGTAAATAACTCGGTATTTTCTTAAAAATTTAGTTGTATAAATCAAGTTTTAGTGATATAAACAAATTTATTAATTAGGTCATATATTTAAATATTCAAATGCCTTTCTATATATAAAATATATAAGTATATATAAAAAAAACCAATGTATGAAAAATAGCAAGAATAATTTTGTCATTTCATATGCCAATCCCAATTCTTTTAATCCCAAGATTATTAATCACCCCAAGGGGCTGTGATACATAATTCCAACACTTTAGGATAAGATACTAAGCTTTTTATTAATCAAGGGCTTTAACTATGCTAAGCAAACATTCAATTAAATTGGATTATACATCTATCAAGCACAATCCTATCAAGCAAACAAGCCATAGTGACACCCTTATGGTTGTTAGAATAGTGCCCTGCAAACCAATGATATTGGCCTTGTAAAAATTATTTTCTTATAAAACAATCTTAATATAATTATATTCTTTAAATAACTATCTTCATTGTATGCTTTATTTTACTTCACTCGCATTTGGATAAAACCCTTAGATCACCTTAAACTGTGAGACTTGGCTTGGTGACCATGGAATAAGTCTCACATGATCGTAATCTTAAATCTTTCAAGTTATAGGATCTTATGAGACGAAGCATTTAAAATCCGAGTAGACTTACACTAATGATACATAAATTTAAGAGTTGGAGATTGCTTTATTCTATGAGCAACTGTATGAGATACGGGTGCATATTAGTGCATACTTGTTAGAGAATAAAGTACTGAAGACCCACTAGAGAGCCCACTAGATAGCCGTAGTAGCAAGTTAGTAGTGACTAGTTCTCCTACTTACGCTAATACATATTATTAGTCCTTTGACCAGAGGATCTATGGTAACCTTGTGTTCGGTCCTCATGCTTTAACTCTTCCTTGACCACTTAGTGGGTCTTTCAGGTTGAGATTGGGTATAAGCTACTTAGTATGGAGGTTTGTGAGATTCAAGATGGAATCAAACTCTTCGTTGTTGTAAAGAGCAAGTGCATCTCCTATATATTCTATAATGTTTGATTCCCAGAAATTCTTGCACAAGGTGATATGAAAATTTAGAAAAGACGTTTTCCAAAGGTGAGGTCACACAATGGGATCGAACATTGAAAATAGAGACATAATATCGAGGCTATTAGAGAGCCGACAAATATCTTACCCTAGGCCTTTTTCGGAAGATAGGAGATAGAAGGATTGTAATTGCTTGGCACGGGTAGAGAGATGATAGTTCTCCAAAATATTTATTTCGGCCAATTAATTAGGTTCCATAAGCTTGAGGTTGACATCGACCATGGAGATTGGGTACTCTTCAATTAATGAAATTAATTACATTGAGTCGATTAGTTTAAAAGAAATTTAAAACTAAAATGAATATGAAATATTCAAAAGTCACAAGGAGTTGTGAGCTCATGTCCAATGAACGGTAGAACATATTGGGTCACACACAAAATTCAATTAACTTCCTAATTGATGGAGAAAATTTTCTAATTGTTAAAGTTTTATCCTAAGAGACCAATTTTGAGGTACCAAGTTTGAAGGTCAATTTTTGAGTTAATTAATTTAAATATTAAATTAATCAACTAATTTAAGAAGTTAAATTAGATCAATAATTAATGAGTTAATTATTTTGGTCTCAACATGACCATCAATTGGTCAAGTTAATTTAAAGTGTTAAGTTAACAATTAAACTTAAGGAGTTAAGCTAGTTTGACTTAAAGAGTTAAGACAAAAAATAATTAATTAAATTAAAGAGTTTAATTTGAATAATTGGAAAGAACGAATTTTGGAGGAAAGATTTAAACGAAGAGTTCATTGGAATTAGCATCTTAATTAATTTGGAATTATATTTCAAATGTAATTAAAATGCATATGAAATTCAAATGAGATTTGAATTTAGTTTGCCACTTTGGCAACCCCAATTGGCCGCCCCTCTCCCCTTGCATTGTGCAATGCCACCTTGGCATCTCACATTTTCAGCATCTATATATAGATATAAAGAGAGATGGCTAGCCACTATTACATCTGGTGTGAAGAATTTGATTCTTCGCAAAATTCCCTCCTAAACCATCTTGCAAGCCTTGCATTCATGTGTTGAAAGCTTTACTCTCTTCTTCTTTCCTCCAAGCTAAAATTGGCCTCCACCATTATTGTATCTTTGGTCTTACTCCAACTTATAGACTAAAGATTTTGGAAGATGTAATTGGTGTGTGGATCATAATAATAGAGGTAAGGCACTTGACTTGCTAGATTTTAGAGATCCACTTACATAGAGTCTGATTTGGCAATTTTCTCTAGGGAGTTCTAGAAGGTCTTTTGATCCGAAATTTTTATAGAGAGTTCATCAAGGTGTTGAAAAGCTCCATTAATTCTTTTGAAATTTTTGGAGGAGTTTTGATTGGGCAATTTTCGCACTCTTCTAGCTATGCCAGTGGCAGACAATTTCTGGACTAGTGAAGAGTTCACTAGCTTCTCCATGGATTTTGCTCTTCAAGGTAATACTCTCACCAAATATGAATCCATATCATGATTAGATCCTTTTTATTCTTATAAGCACTAGTTAATTTCATGCTTTTGAAGTTTTGATAATTGGATCTTAGTGCCTTACTTGCTATTAAGTGGTATCAAAGACTAAATCATGTTTAGATTTGGATTTTTCTTGGTTGATTGATTCATGTGATGGATTAATCTAGATCACCAAATTCACGATTCAATTTATGGATTGGAATATTTGGTTGATGTTGTGTGTGGTTCCTTGATTGATGAATTAAAAGCATGCCATTATGTGATTTAAATGTTAATTCATGTAGTTAGTGTATTTTAATTCATAGTGATTAATGTTGAATGGTGATTTGGCATTAATTGATGTTATATGGTGATATAATATGTCGATGATTGATCAAAAGAGTTTTGGTCATTTTTGGATCCAATTGGACTGGAGTTTATTTGGAAGATTTTAGAGAATTTGATTCTCACTTAGACTTGAAATTTTTGAAGTATGTTTGTGCACTTTAATTTTCAATTTTAAAATGAGTTTTAGATCTAAAAATTGGTCCATAATGTGTGATTTAATGTTTAAAATGTGTTCTAAAATATTTGGTGCGCAAAAGTTGAGCTAAAAATCAGCTTGATTAGCCTTTGACCCCAAAATAAGGGTTGCTGGCTAGCAATGGGCAAGTTGCCAAGGCAGGCCACTACCTAGTGGCATGCCTTTCTCGGCCAACAGTGCCTAATTGAGGGTTGGGCAAGTTTTCAGGCCCATATTTCTGGCTTCTTAAGTGACTAAAAATGATATTAAATTATGTGTTATGGATGCACAAGTATTGTGCAAGTCCTCAAAATTATATTTGACTTTTTTTATTGCTTCTTAAAACTTGTCAAAGTTAATCTCCAACTTGTGACATAATTGTTATGCTTGACCAATTATTTTTTTATAAGATAAGTATTTAATTATTGGAATTAATTGTTAATTCTAGATCTGGTTATTGTTCATTTAATTGTTGAATGAATGATGAATGAATAGAGATGATCATGAGGCTTTAATATTGATTTTATTTATTTTAAATTGTTGAAATGGGTTGTATTAAATGGGGTTTACATGCTTCTTGTTCTATCTTATAAAAGTTATGAAAGTAGAATTATTAGGAGTGAGATTTTCTTTCTTTTGTAAAAGTTGCAAAGAGCAAAGAGGATTTAAGGAGGCTTTAAGACCTATCAATGCATAGGATATACTAGTGTAATAGTTCAATTTAATCAGCCCACTTAAAATCAATCGAATGATGCACCTATGACTCTAAGTGCATCACATGGTTAGACTCATGGTCATCCCACTCTAGGAGCATGCTAAGTGCATTTACTTATTACGTTTTTCATACCCTATTAATGTATGAGATACATGATTAAAATATAAAGAACCTAAATAAGAAGATAAAAATAATGAGAACTTTGCAAGCAAAAACCCGCCACTTAGAATATTTAAGTGTTTTTCAAATATTAAGTCCTAATGGATATAAATTAAAAGAGTTTTAATTAATCCAAGGCTTCTACCAATAATGTATACCATGTTGATGCTACCAAATTTATATGATAGCACTCATAAATAGGGGTCACACTTAGGAGGAAAGCTATGAGCATATACTTTGCATGAGACACATCTTTGACTTAAGAATCCTTACGCATTAGCACTCCTAAACAGGGAATGTCATAAGGCCATCTTGAGGCAAAAAAGGATTGGTAGGTTGGACTTAACATTTATTAGTATAGATAGCACACGTAAATGTGGGTCTATATGAAAAGTGAGGCAAAATATATCAAGAGCTGCATGAGATGCAATTGGCAAAAGTTACCTACCCTTTGATTGCTTATAGATGGAACTCATAAATAGGGGTCCACTTGCAAGTTATTGTGGTCTTGATTCTCACTAGAAAATATGATTTCTCAAATTCTTCTTGAAGGTGAAGGATTTGATAAAATGGTGGGAGAAAAACATGCCTGAAAAACCACGAACATGTTTTTTAATATCAAATTCAATCACATGCTTATTCTCTTTTTTTGCCTCATGTAGATTTTTTATATCTTCAACAAAAAAATGGCTAAAAATCCACTTGCAAGCATTTTGGAAACCAATAAACTCACCAGACCTAACTTTCAAGATTGGTTGAGAAACCTTAAGATAATTCTTGACTCCGATAAAAGGACATATGTTCTTAACCAAAGTCCAACGGACACATTGGGTGATAATGCAACAGATGAGGTTCATGAAATTTGTAGATGATGATCTACAAGTTAGATGCCTCATGTTGGCATCCATGACTAATGAGTTCCAAAAGACTCATGAGCACATAAAACATGCTTGTGAGATCTATACACACCTACAAGAGTTGTATGGTGTTCAAACAAGACATGAAAGGTTCACTTTGTCTAAAGAGCTCTTTAGGACAAGGATGAGTGAAAGGGCTAATGACCATGATCACGGGCTGAAGATGATAGGACTCATCGAAAAGCATGGACAACTTGACGTAATTATGGACAATGACCTTTATGTAAATTTGATCCTCCAATCGTTGCCACCCTTGTTCAACCAATTTGTTGTGAACTTTAATATATCCAAGTAAACAATAACAATCAATGAATTGATGAACATGCTTGTGACCACTGAGGCGACGACAAGAAAAGAAAAACCTCTTATGATTACCTCTTCCTCCAAGTCAAAAGGTCCTAAGAGCCTTAGAAAGAGAGATAAGAGGGAGAAGAGTTTTCTTCCTCAAAAGAGAAGCAATCTGAGAAAAGTTCGGGGAGAGTCAAGAAGAAAACCAAGACCAATGCAAACTATTTCCATTGTGGTGATAAGGGTCATTGGAAGAGAAATTGTAAAGCTTACCTTGCAACCCTTGAGAAGGGTATGTATTTTTTTAAAGTGCATTTGACGACTAATTCTTCCTCATGGGTATTTGATAACGCATTTGGTTTTCACCTTTGTAACTCGTTATAGGGGATGGAAAGAAGAACGAGTCTACGTGAAGGGGATTTGATCCTCCACATTAGAAATGGAGCAAGAGTTGCAGTCAAAGTGCAATGCGTAATCAAACTATACTTAGGAAATTCTCATATTGTTCTTTGTTCGATTTACTATGTACCCAACCTTGTTAAGAACATTGTTTCAATTCCCGTTTTAGATAATGAAGGATTTAATTTTTCAATATCAAATGGAAAGTTGAAAGCATTAAAGAATGATTCTTTAATTATTCAAGGTACATTAGTTAACAGATTATACATACTTAATTCTCCAGCTCCTCTAATGCATGTTCAAACAAATAAAAAAAAGTTAGATATCCAAGAAGATGCCATTTTATGGCATGCAAAACTTGGACATATCTCTAAGAATAAGATGAGTAAGTTAGAAGCCCTCAAAGTAATAAAAGTTAGTGGCATTGAGGACTTTCCTACTTGTGAATTTTGTTTGAAGGGAAAAATGACCAAAGCTCCCTTTGAAGGACAAATGGAGTGCTCCACAAGTCCTTTGAATTTTATCTATATGGACGTTTATGGACCACTAAGTGTTAGTGGGAGAGGTGGCTATTCTTACTTCATTACCTTCACTGATGATTATAGTCAGTATGAACATGTATATTTTATGAAATACAAGTTTAAGGCCTTTGAAAAGTTTAAAAAGTATAGGAGAAACCATATCTTATTAGACATGGTACATTCCATGATGAGTTGTTTCGATGTGCCCATATCTTTTCGGGGATACGCCTTGGACACGATGATGAAGTTACTAAATATGGTGTCTTTAAAATGGGTGCCTAAAACATCATATGAGATGTGGAGTGGCAAAGCCCCCTCTTACCACTATCTAAAGGTTTAAGGATCTCTCACCTACGTGAGATGAACAGTTGGAGATAAGTTGAATAGTAGATCCATCACGTGTAAGTTTGTGGGATACCTAAGAAAGTCTATGAGTTATTACTTCTATAATCCCTTGGAACAAAAGGTGTTTATTTCAAGGAACGCCCACTTTTTGAAAAAGGAATTTCTATTGGATAGAGAAAGAGATAGGTGCCACGGTGAAGAAGAGGATGGAAATGGTGGTGAAATTTGAAAAATTAATATTTATAAAAGTGTTCTTTCCTTAATTGTATATTGACCCCCAAGGTCATGGTCAACCTTCAAATTGAGTCCAAAGGTTTTAATTAGATTCAATTTGTCCACCTAGTTCATTAGTCTTCCACATTGGCCCTCCCAATTTTTTAAATAAGGTGAAATTAAGTCCTCCCAATTTGCAATTTAGCCCACAAAACTTTTTGAAAATTAAATAAGTTTAATTAAAATTTTACAAAGTAATACTTTAATGAAATACCAAAATCAATGCATTTCTAGGGGTGTTACATAATTAATGACAACTTTTATATTGTAGCTCATTATTTTGTCACTAACTTTTTTTTTTTTTTTTGCAATGTAATTTGTCACTAATAATAATAATAATAATAATAATAATAATAATAATAATAATAATAATGCTAATAATAATGGATCTAAGTGATATTAATATTAAAGCTGTGTATATGTATGCATGCATGGCTGAATGTGTATAATGTATTTATACTTTTAGGATTTATTTGCTTCATTGGATAAAGCTTGATAGGTCTCTTTTCAAGCTTTATTTCTTGTTTGCTTTACATTTTTATGTCACATGATACCTTTGCGGCCCGGTATGATATCATGGGCCAAGCTGATTTATGGATCACACCAAGATGGCTTTATCCATTATCCATCCTTTTAAATTTGATATGATATGAAATACAAAAAAGTAATTTTTGCCCTTTATATGAAAACACTAATCTCAACACCTTCTTAGAAGTTAGGACATTTTGGATATTATAAAGTGTAATCATATTGAGTAATCTTGTCAACCAAACATTAGATAGTGTTAAGTATGAGATATCACTAATTACTAAAATCCAAGCAAATAATAGATTATATAATCTTGAATATCATTTTTAGCTTATGTATCACTAATATATTAATTCCTCCTAATCTTATATGCCCAAGCATACAAGCCCTTAATGTGATAAGACTTAAAAGGTTTGACTTGAGGTTCACAAGACGTGTTCTATTGAGTGATTATATAAAATTATAAGGATTTGATGATCTTTTGCACCTTCAAAAGTCATTCAAGAGTACTAATTTCACGTGAAAAAGTTTCATATCGTCATGCGTACTAGACAGAATTTCTCACAAAGTTGCAAACATTATGGGCACGGCTACCCAGGGATAAATTATTCCAAGAATATCATTAAAATACAATTGATTGAGTTTGATTAGTTTAATTGTTTGAAATATTCTAATTCTGTAAAATATTTCTAAAATTTATAAGATGTTAGGCCTATTTTGAAAAAGTTTTTTTGAAAGTATTTCAATTAAATAAAGTAGTTAATTACTGAATTTTTTTTATAATCTAATTAAACAATGAAATTTAAAGAGTTTCTTAAATTAATACTGAAACTTACTTAGAGTGTAATTCACACATTCTTAAGGAGCTTATGAATTTAAAATCTTATTTTGGATGTTCATGATAATATGTTTTTCAAATTTATCAAATGTGCAAGTCCATCTTATAAACTCTTAAAATTTTCAATAGAACTTTTACCGATTTATAAGTGCACTCAAGCAATAAACTTGTAACCCTTTTTAAAGTAGGTTGACATTTTAAGAAAATTTCTTGAAACTTGGGAAAGTCATTGTGTACACGCATACCACAAAAAAAGTAAATGATGATAATAAATAGATAAATAAATAAAAGCAAAATACAACGTCCAATATTTATATTCAGAACAAGCGAAAACTATTGGACGTGCAAGATGATGATAAATAAGGTATAACTGGCGTGGTACGTAGTCTCAATGCTATTTTCATGAATTTAACATGAAACTAATCAAATTATAAAATTGAAAATCAAAATGCGACTTGTCAGTTTGTGACTCAACTTCTTTGAAGTTGACGAAATCGGTGATTGATGATGGAAGTTTCCAACAATAATTTCTTATCAAAATTTGTACTGTATAGAGAAAAAATATTCTTACACCGACAAAATGATGATTTCTACTCCGCTAGGTGAAATAAATATTTACCAAAAATATCTCTATAAATAATTGTAATTCTATTATTTCACTAATATATTCAGAGTCCACATTTAATAATTCTCTCATGGATATATACTTATGCAATCGATCCCCCACTGATACTCCTAAAATAATCAATACTTACTTTATGCATGCAGAATCAACATATCACAATGGCTGATAATTTAATAATTAATCACCAAGTATCAATAGTCATATTTATGCCTTGATCACAAGTTCACTGTAAATACTTTGATAAGCGAGTTGGTGATGTAGCCCTGAACAAGGATTCAATCCATAGCTGTTGAGAATCCCATACTATTTCCTAATGTAAGCATTTGAAATAGCAAGTGTTGATTAAATTCAATGAATCCATTATGCATCATTAGTGATACTATAAATTGTAAATTAGTAAATTCATGATCTAGAAAAATAATTAAATTCTTGAAATTAAATGACATTATATATAGATTCAACGTGTCAGTCCACATGATTAACCGTCATTAACACTAATTAATTAGGTTATCTAGATATTCATATAAGAAAAAAATTGTGGGGACAGTACAATGCTACAGTAGGGA
>JACGDI010005378.1:526086-540185 GCA_014898725.1 Jacaranda copaia
TAAATAAATTACAGCACACATCTGGCATCAGAACTAGATCATGTCATATGAAACGAAAATTTCATGGCCACAATACCAGTTATTACTTCATGTGACTTCGTCATTTTGTATTGTTCTATAGAAAGGTTCTTTCTTGTTCTAGAGTAAGTAGGAACTGGAAAGACTTACAAAGCCAAAACCGCCAGTCCGGTATGTTGGTCCGACCATTTTGTATTGAGAATCATATTTGTTGAGAAAGATCTTCATGTAAGGAATCTCATCAAATATGGCATCTATCCCTCCATTCTTGCTTCCTAAGGACATAGCTTTATGGTATTCTTTTGCTGATGAGTAGCCCTTGAGCCTTGATGCACTAATATTTAGTTGTTCTGTCAAAAATTTTCTCATGAAGGAACCCTCCTGGAAACCAACAAAGTAATTGTCTGAAAATGCAAACTTTAATTGATCCACTGTCAGAATGGCTGATAAGTTGGCTGTGTAGCTCTGCATTAGAATGAACGCCATGAACAACCAAACTACTAACACGAAAAGAGACCAGTTATTCGATACCATATTCCCTGTAGAAAAGTATAACAGAGAAAAATGCTGTCAATTGAAAACATTACATTTGTTCTATAAATTCTGTAAAGTAAGAATATTACTTTCAGGGAAAGCAAGAACCGCTACTGGAGACCAGTAAATCATTCCAGGACGTTCCTCATGTGCCCTTGTGGAATCTGCACCATTGCTAGCCACTCGGTGCTCCAATATGCGAAGAACTATTCCCATCAACATGCAGGCCAAAACTATTGCCAACCAGAGATCCCACCTCAAGGGCTTCGTGAAAATCCACATGTCTAATGGCTTTTTATTTTTAACCACTAGAACAACCCCTGATTCAGAATAGGGGAGTGAAAAATCAACACGTGTTGCTCTTGGAGCCCAAATCGTTGTATCTCCCACAACCATATCATATTTCTAGTTTGACACCAAAAATAAAATAAAATAAAATAATGAAGATAGGCTGAATGAAAAATATAGCTGATTCAGCTTCACGTATGCACTTCTATAATAACTGATACAGATTAAAAAAGAAAAGAAAATTGACAGAAGTTGAAGACAGAATTACCTGAGGTACCTGATGCAACATGTCATCATAACTCCAATTGATATTTTCTGTATCATTATAATAATGAAATTCATAATTGACAGGGAAAGGTAGCATCCCCTGTGTGGCCAAGAAAATATCTATTGCAAATCCAGTTGCTTTTATATGGTTTGTTGCAGGATCAATACTAACATTAACAAATTCTGTGAATCCAAGCTTCCATGGAATTCCAACTCTGAGGTTCCCAGTTGAAGGAATAGCCCAACCCTTCGGTTGTGTGAAAGAATCTCCAGGCCAGTTGACCTTTTTGAGTTCTTTTGTCGATGTTGAGTAATTCGTTTCACCAACTGAATTCAAATCCCTTATTATTCCTCTGTCTGGTGTCCAGAATCCTATAGTTTTCTCTCCACTTCCAATCACATTGAATATCTCAAATGCCGACGGCTTCAATTTTCCATCAACCAATTGAAAGTCCCCACTCAAGCCTCTAAATTTTGTGCTTGACAATTCGTCTAGAAGTTGGGGGCCAAATGTTGAGATTCTCAAATTTGTCTTCCCTGTTCCATTTCTAGTTGCGTTCAAATCGGCCAAGATAGAATTTGTTGGAACAATCTTCTCCACTGCAATGGCTAATGCAGTTACTGCATCATACGCCCATAAACCATAAGCATTTAATTCCATAATTGAACCAGCAGTGTCGTTCAGAATCACATTTCTTTTCCACCTTTCTTGGAAACTTTCCAGGTCTTTTGAGCGGGACAAGTAAGGCCTTATTCCTAGAACTCCTTCCATAGAATCATGCGTGGCAGAATCCACAGAATTCATGAAGATGGACAAACTATTAGTTATAAGCCATGCATATCCTTCACTCATGACTCCTGCTGTTTTAGCAAGAGTGAAGAAACGGTAACCAAGTGAAGGGGTCATGTGCACCAGGAACACCCTCGTTTGCTTTTTTGTTAACGTTTTCAATTCTTTCAATATGAAAGTATTCTCAGCTGAATTGGGAATGGCAATCATATACGCTAGTCCAATTTCAACCTCTTGGAATGCTTTATTCAAATAAGAAACAAATTGATTCCCATCTTCTGTATCTTCATACAGAACAGCAACCTCAGGCCATCCATATCCTTGGCAAATGGCTGCAAGAGCCTGTGCTTGGACAGCATCATCTGGTGTTGTCCTGACAAAGTAGTGGTTGTCCGTATATGATAAAGCCGAACTTGTTGAAGTGAATGAGATGATCGGGACATGAACTTTTCCACCAAGTTCAGCAAAGAATGTTTCTTCGTTTGATCCCTGTGGCCCTATAATCCCATGCACTTCTTCATTCTCCAGTAACTCGAGAACTGCGTAACAATCAAAATATGAATTCATATAAATTAAATTAGATTAATGTATGCCTCAAATTCCTATTCTCATAGTGCCCGTTTGTTTCATTTTCAAAACTCCTTTTTTACATTTTATACTCATACAAAAATGAAATACATCAATTTTTACATATTTTCATTTTTAAAATATATGCCTCAATAATATATATATCTTTTACCAATAGTTTATATATCTTCTTTTTATTTCATTATTTTTATTTTTCTTCACCAATAATCTACTAAACTCGATTAATAATTCATCCCAATATAAGCTCATTTTCAATTCATTTTCACTAACTACTTTTCAATATTTTTAAAATGATGAAAGTGAAAATTAGAAATGAAAGTTAAACCGAACGGGCTCATACTATCTCACTCTTTGGCGATAATCTTTGTCATTGGGGATCTAACAGTCTTTAATATATGATCACTCAAAAAAAAAAATGTCATATCCAGATTTGTAATGAAAAAAAAATTATTTACTACCAGTTAAAATCTTGTGCTTTGATTAACATTTTATTTTTTTATTCTATTTTATAAATAAGTACCCAATATAATAAATATTCTTTAAATAAAAATATGGACGTGAATTATATATATATCCTTGACATGTATTTATAAAATAGAACAAAAAATGAAACGTAACAATGATTGAAATACAATATCCAAGTGCATGTCTTGCAAAAAAGAAACATTTCAATTATATTCTCATATTCTCATTTATTGATTGATATTTCATTTAGTGTCCACTTTTGTATGTGTGGATTTTGAAATTTATCAAAATATGAACATTGGCCCAGCTCGCTTCAAAATTAGTTTAAAAGGTAAAAATTATCCAAAATTATATATATAAAGATCACTACTCATTAACTTAATCGATGTGGGAGTCTAGCTCATCCCGCGCAGGCTAAAAAATGAATATGTAGAATGTGGAATAGTATGAATGGGTGATCTAATACTAGAAATTGTCTGAGCAGGTAGCTTTGATACCATATGAAAAAATAAACTTTAAACCTAACTCACTCCAACTAACTCAAGAGGTAAGAATTATCCAAAACGACATTAAGAAACCACTACTCATTTATCTAACCGACATAGAAATCGAACAAAATTCAAATAAGCCTAAGTGTATGTATGCGTGTGTGCTAAAAAAATTGAACAAACTTCGAATAAGCCTAAGTGTATGTATGCGTGTGTGGTAAAAAAAATTCACTGGGTTACATATGAAATATTCACACATTGATATGAGGCACATAGAAAAAGTCAAGCAACATCCAACATACATGCTCAAATCCAACAAACACAAGCATCAATATTGGCAAGAGAAATTTAATACTTGTCTCAAGTATAAGAATAAATTTACCAGCAAAATTAGCATCAAGGGCAGTCTGTGCACTCTTGGTGTGTGGCTGCAACCTCGTGGCATAGTTTGGATGTGCTGCATAAAAATCTGAAACCGCCATTTTCATGCATAAGTCGACCATGGAACCCAACGATGAGTTCAGGTCAAGAACTATGCCAATGGGGACATCCACGGCCCGTCGCCGTTCTCCCGAGTTCCCACTAATATTCCTACCATCTGCGGCGGCATAGCAACAAGAACCGATGATGATGATGATGATGAAGAGAATAAGAATATGGATATTTACAAAGAAATATTGGAAGCGGTGCTGCGTATTGTTTAGCATGTTCGTTAATTATTTGTCATAATCTTCAAAACAGTTCCGTCCCCTGTCTTGCAGATTTTATTGACAAAAAAACTCGGATTGAACTGTACATTTGTAAGTAACGTGTTGAATAATTCAATATAGACGAATATTTTGATTGGTCATGACATTTACACGACTACATATTTTCCATTGAATCTTAGCTCGTAAGACTGTTTATAGCATGGTTTTTATTTTTTTTTTTGTCCCATGTCCAGCTAACTACCAAACTTATTGTTTGACAGTTGAAAACGACTCAGAAACTTCCTGGAAAAAGCTGAGATACTGGGAAGGGGAATCTCAACTCATTAATTGCTAGAGCAAATACGAGGGAGAAGTTGAATAAATTAGATCTTTTTTCCTATGTCAGAAGTGGATACAATGACGAAATTGAGAGACTGCTTAGTCAATTTTATTTAAAAGAGGCCATATAATGTTTTTAAGAATTTTAATGTATTGGATCTTATTTTAATAAATAAATTTTCAACATGTTTGAAAAGGACTAGATTTTTAGAGTTTATAAAGATATTAGTAATAACAGTTTTTTAATTAAATAATTTACATTCATAAAGTTTATTAAAATTTTAAAATTAATTTTTAAAAAGATAACTTAAAAGAAATTTATTTAAAGGTCTAAGAGACTCATTTTTTTAAAAAACTTATAAGCTCTTAAAGTATTTTATAAACTAGTTATAAACCTATCCAGATGACCTCTAAACACAAAAATGATGTTAATAATAGTACTGCTTGTAGTTGGGAAGGGAAAATTTAGACCAAACTCGATTTTGGGAGATTAATCCAATTGTATTTTATACTTTTTTTATATATATATAATTATTCATTTTTCTTATAATGTGCAGAATAATGAATCATGCCACAAGTAATATCTAGGTAATGCTAAGTTGACCGTTTGATATTTTCAAATATTCGGCACATATCTTGACTCTCAAGGTTCAATCTTTGATTCATTCCAACCGGTGCTTCAATTAAAAATACCAAGACCAGTTAGCCCTTGGAGTGAGGAATTGTTTTTCTAAGTTTTGAGAGATTCCACAAGAAAAATACAGGCGTCTTCATGACCAATATTCTTGCAAATACGTTTTGATATGTCATTACAGTGTGACTAAGCATACTTCTACCATTATATGACTACGTAGGTTGTTTTACAGAAGTTACCAGAATTGATGTTTTTGTAATTTTAAAGACATTTCCTGGAAGAGATGGGATGTTAATTTGGATGAAAAATATATTTAGCCTCCAATGTTGTTTGACGAATTCAAATTCTATATGTCTGACTTTTTATTTTTTATTTTTTCGTTTTGGTTTGGAAGCAACCCTGCATCTGTCGGCTCCTTCACGTAAAACTCTTCCGCTTGACTTTTGCTAAAAAATAAATGAAAGTCAACTTTATGGTACTTCACTAGAGTTATCCTTTCCATTAAATGGCTTTTATAGAATCATTATCTAGCACCTAAATTAATATCATGTATTTATTTTGTAACCATTAATATTGAGGTGATTTAAATTTTTAATTTAAAATTATCAAAAATTGAAAAATTATAAAAAAAAAAAATTATTGACTATAAACTCCATACATAGTCTAATACAAATACACCCATCATAAAATTATAGATTAGTCCCCAAGTAATATGGTCCTATATGATATTTGTGGGTAAATTTATTTGAGAAAAAAAAACTTATTCAATGGTATTTATCCTTAAAAAATCAATCCCATAACCTAAAATTAAGTCACTTTCAAAAAATCTATCAAAATTGAATTAAATTCTTTTGTATTTTCAAACTTTCCATATTAATTATGAAAGGTTTTGAAAAATTCAACACAAAATCCTATAATGGAAACCTTAGTGATTTGTAATTGTTAGTTTCTGATGGGTATATTAGTATTAAATTATGTCTGAAGTTTCTATTCAAATGGTTTTAATAAAAGATTATGATTTTTTTTAATTTATGATAATTTTAGGGTGGAGATTAAATCTCCTTAATTTTAATGATTGAAAAGTAGGCAAATGAAATCAAGCTAGACTTATGGGTACATAACTCTAGAAAAGTCCTCCCTAAATAATGAAGTAGGTGTGAAATTTTGACAATGATGATTCATAAGATTTTTAAATTATCAATTGAATGATAGAACAGTTAAATATATAATAAACATCTACTTTATAATAAGCGATGAATATAGTGACACATAAGAACAAAATAAATCATCTTTGTGGATTCCATGTTTAATAACTTCTGTAAATTTCAATAGACTTGTAAATGAATTTAATTTGTTCAACCAACAAGTGAATCAAGTCAAGCCAAACCAAATACATCAATATTCAAGTCCGTTTGAATAATCATCTACCGTCAAACTACATTTGAATTTGGTTTAATTGTTAATTAAATTGAGTTTTAATTTAGTTGAAGATGATTAGCTTAATATTTTTATACATATTTTAAATTGACTCAGTCCAAACTTTAAATTTTGGCAAAAATGAAAAAATATTTCCAAATTTAATTGAATATAATTGAAGCCAAACTTATAAATTAACTTAAAAAAGTATTTAGTGCGAGTCAAGCTGTACTAAATATTTTTATTTAATTTCTAATTGAGCATATTCAAACTCTAACTCACCTAAACTAAGCGCCTAATATCGATTTTTCAATTAGTATAAATTAAATTACTTGTTTAGTTTAATTAAATATACTCATTAACATTATTGTCACTTATTCTTAATATTTTATCATCATATAGTCTTATAGTTAATTAAGGTGTAATATGAAAATAGTAATTAATATGATTATTATAACATTAAATTATGGCCCACAGTTCCAGTTAATTCACCTTTGATGCTTTTAATACAATTATTAGTATCATTTTCTATCATCACTTGTTTACTTATCATAGTCCTACCATTAAAAAAAAAATCAATAAAATTTAACTTTACTAATATAACTATACTATACTAGAAAATTGTTATGCTGTTATCATTTATGTTAATAATATTGTATTGTCGTCGTCGTCGTCATTTATTAATTAATTAAATTATAGTATATTTTAAAATACAGAAAATAAATAATTAAATTAAAACTTCTGGAGTCCATGAACTGATATCTGTGCATTGATCATATGATACTTTGGACTTGTTTAAGAGGGCCACGGCCCAGACCAGCCACCTAGTCTAGCCCACGCATTGTCCATGGGCTTAGCGTCACAGCATGAGCGTTGGCCTGAAGCCATAGTCCACAGATATATGAAATATGCTTCGTCTGTCTCAATAATGCAGGTCCAATTTGATCACTCTCTACTAACTACTAAGAATTAATTGTTCCATGTTTGGATTTGTGTGAAAATGGTGTACTTTTTCGCCCTTTTTCAGCGAACCAACCAAACAACATTTGATTTCCCGCCTTGCATTGGACTCAAGCTGGCCGGACCTCTCCATCGTCATGTAGTCTTCAATCATGGGTTTTTATGTGTACGCCAGGTCAGGACGAAGAAAAATTCATACATTAAAAGTTTGTTAGGTTTGAAGCTCTAATTTCATAATAACACATAAAATTCATATTATTGCATCAAATGACCACTTAATATGTGAGATTTATAGCATTAGATCAAATAATCACTCAAAATTGTGAAACCTTAAATAGGCAGTTGCAATTATCCCCAGCGAAAAATGTGGGAGCAAAAAAAAAATCATGAGAGGTTTGATTGCAACAGGTGAGTAATCCAGGGTGTAGGAAGACAGCGGATTGCAGAAAATGAAGGACCCAGGCCGTTGGTGGATTCAATGTGGGTGGGAACTTTTGGGATAGTTGGCTCCTTTTTATTGGAGTTTGCGAATTGTACAAATCATATGTCCAGGGTCTGGGAAGCAACTGTTTTTGGCCTCTTCCCTTCTTTTTTTTCATGGTGAGTAATGATTCTGATGGACTGACTCATCCTCCACATATGTATAATAAATACATATACATATACATATACATATACGGTGCCTCCTCATTTGTATGTTTATGTAGGTGCACTCGCTTATTTTCTGCTAAGATGCTATAGTATAACATCATTTAAAAATTCAAATTATTGGATGTAATACTATTTATTTTTGACGCATTGTACCTAAGAGTAATAAGCGAATGGGGATATGATTCTTCTTTTGGAAAGATCGGCCCTAGATGGTGTTTGAACGATCACATAAACTTCTCAAAAAAAATGTTTGGAGCTTATTAGTTATATCTACTAAAATTTTTTAAATAAAAATTTATAAACTCTTAAAATAAGATATTACAATATTATAAGTTAAAAAAATAAGGAGTCTGTAATTTATTTTTAAAATATTAGCAAGCTCTTTTAATCTTAACTATATTAATTATTTAATTATCATTGCTAGCTTAACATCTTGAACTTAAATTTTTATATAATCTAAATAAATAAGAAGTTATTTTAAAGATAAGATTTAGTATCTTATGAGTTCCAATCATGAAATCGAACATAAAATTTTTTAAATAAGTTTAACCAATGAAAATATGTTTGCATAATACGCGCTTGCTTTTATTTTTCAAATTCTATCCAAGAAGTCATTATGATATGTTGTTTGTCAATATATATAAAAGTAAGAGTAGCCACCAGGTTATGGAATAAGGTGTTTGAGATGAGGCCAAGGTACAAAAACTCAGATACTTTTTATTATTCTTGGATGCTTGAGCTAGCATTTCTGTCGATGTGCTTTGCTGTTTCTTATCTTATTAGATAACTTGTGTGGGTGGGTGGGTGGGCCTCCTACTGGGGGAGGGGGAGAGAGATTTTATTATTTTATCAGTGTTTCTCCATCTAATTTTATCTTCATTAATTCAAGATGTGAGAGATGGATTTAGAGTTCAGGTATTTGATCTGCTGTATTTGTGTATGGTCTATACCTAGGTAAAGGATATTTCTTTTTATTTGTTTGTCATTTTCCTTCTTAAGAATTTGCAAATTCACTTTGCAAAATTTGCCTCAGCACACTGATTTACATAAAATTTACGGCTTTGAGCTGTAATATTAGTTGGTTCACTATTTGCATAAAAGCTACGCATTAGTCTCTTTATTTCGATTTTGTCATATTTATTTCTTTTTTAGTATGCCCGACATATGTTTTAATTTTTTAAAATGATTTATTCTTACAATCTATCCTCCCTATTAAAATAATAATGTGATAGCACTATGTTTCAATCCTTATTTTTATAGATAATAGTGTGAATAAATTTAACTATCATCTCACCGATATGCGCATTGTCAAGTCAAATTAGACAAAAACAATTGGAAGAAAAAAAAAACAAAGATAATAATTATAGCCCTTTTTGTTAATCACCCTCCTTGTTTAAACCAATCACATTTTTAATGTAAATTCAATTTAGCTGTAATTGAGTTAACTTCAGGTCAAAAGTGTTCTTCATTTTGGGAACATAACAATGAAGGGAAGGAACAATTTGCTTTATGGATACACTTTAAGTCACATAGTAACTGTTTTTGGTATCTAAAGTTGGATTTCGCAGTGCAAATTGCGAAAGAACCAATCAAGTTGCCACTATCACGGGGTTTTGTTGATTGTTGATGTCATATAATAAAGTCTATAGACATTCGATGAGTTAAATGTTCAATATCACGTTACATGTGCGGGCAAATAATTCAAAATCATTCCATTTGGATAACTAGTTCATAAATATAGTTTCTAAATAGAGGAAGCTTTTGTTTGCTTATTATTGTGAATAAATCAATTGCAAATTCAAGTTCCATAAGGAATAATTAGGAAACTAATTATATGAAAAACTGTTTTCAAAATAAAAGTTTTGGATGAAAAGAGATAATTGCTTTGAGATCAAAAGATTAACTGGTGGTGTGGTTTTCCGGCCCTCCCAACTATATGACAAATTAACAATAAGTGTGTCAAAGAAAATTTATTTTTTAAGGTATTTTTCTAATATTATAGAATTAAAATATTAAAAAATAGGGATACTTTAAGGAATAACTAGCATTAATTTTATGTATAAAGAAATTTATAACTTCTCTCTGTTGTCCTTTGTTCTTTCAATTTTTATTTCCTATTTTCCTTAATGTTCTTTTAAGCTCATGATTTTTTTTCTTTTCTTGAAGGTGAAAATATATAGAAAAGATGAGACAGGGAGGGATGGCGGGATAACAAATAATGGGATATGTATCTTTAAATTGTATTAAAATAACAAAAATTAAAATTAAGTCTTTTAAATAAATATGTTCCAAGATCATACTCGGGATAATTGGGGGGAGAACACCAATTGTGTTTAAAATATTTTAAATTTTGCAGGGTAATTAAGTAGGGATATATTACATACAAAAGTTGTTATTCAATCACAAAATTAGTTGTTCGAGTTGAGTCGAGCTGGCTTAATTCGAGTGTGGGATTGCTTGAGGTTGAGCAAGCTTATTGAGTTCAAGCCTAAAATTAAGGCAAGCTTAAACTCTAATATAGTGGCTTGAAGGCTTGCAAGTCCAAATACTTCTTAAAATAATATATAAGTATAGATATTAAATAATAAATAAAAAATAATACTTAAAAAATTGTGTTACGTGTATATTAGATACAAATCTATAACTTGTAAAAATAAACAACATGACTTATTTGAAGAAACTATAAATTCTCTATTCAAATAATTTTTTAAATAAATCTATAAATATATAATAAAATTGAATTGTATAATATGATTACCGCATGTTTTTCAAATTTAATAGTGCAATTGTGAAAATTCATCATTATCTTAGGTGTGTTGCTACACTGATGTGCATGTATGGATTCCGAATGAATTAGTTGCTTGTTGCTTTTGCTTTTTTAAGTTTAAACATGTATTGATTTTGTTGGTTTCCTGACATATATTGCGTGATGACAGTCATGATATTGTAGTTTGTAAATATTTTATTTGAAGGTTGTGATATTAGAAAAAGCCTAAACAAAAAAAATTGAATGTTATTGGGTCTATTAATATATAGTACTTCTCGAAAGTTTCACAAGGAATAATGGAGAAAAAAATTAAACATAATGAGGTTGAGCTTTGAGTGTGGCAAATGTCTAATGAATTCGAGCTTAAGTTTGATGTTGGCTCAATGTTTGATGAGCACAGATTGAGTGGTGGAATTGAACTTTAGCTCAATTGGAACTTGATAATAGATGTAGATCAATGTTTGTTGAACTCACGGAACTCGATATTGGATTTAATGTTTATCAACAAGCTCAAGTTTGAGTGGAGACTTTGGAGTGCGATGCGTTCAAGTTCATTTCTACAATTTTTGTCAAGTTTCGCTCGAGCTCGACTTGTCTGCAATCCTACACAAAACATTAAAAATATACCTATTCAAAATACATAAATATTATCAATTAGATACGTAAGGATAGAGTTATTATATAATTTGTAATTGATAATTATATATTTTCATTTAATTATTTTAATTTAATTAAAAATTATTCATTTATCACTTATATTTCAACTTTTTAATAGAACAAACTTAGAATGTATTTGTAACAATGAAGGAATAGAAAATGAAATTGACAATTTAATTAGTTCAGAAAGTAAAATTAATTTTCTTATTTAATATTTTTATCACACTCATGATGTGGAGAATGCAAACAAACATGTTAAGTTTTTTAATAGTTCTTTGACCGTAGGATTTAAGCTGCAGGAAATCTTTCTAATTAGTCTGACTTAAATAAACCTAATCTAGTGACCGTTTTATTTAAAAAGTCTAAGATGTTGATGAATGAAACATTTTACACCATTTTGATTTCAACTCATGGTGAAAATGGCACTTACAAATAAACCTATGTACCAAAACAACCCCAACAAAGTACAGTGAAGGCGATCATTCCGTTATGTTCTTACTTGTCATAGTGAATGTAGTACGAGAATATATACATCTCATTCACATAAAAACATTGTCAAAGGACCGGAATTTATTATTACTCTCGTTCTAGCATAAAGTAATGTTGTAAAATTCAGACACCGATAATCTCTTTTGGAAGTGGTCCCGAAAGGTAATATGTAGAGGATGAACGGTTTGCAGATATTCGGTTCTATTATGGGTTGGTGCCAATACTAAAGTGGCTCTCTGTGGCTGTTAGAGATATAGCTAGGCATATATATGCATGTGTGTGTGTGTGTACGTATGTTTTATGTCTGTAGGTGTGCGTATATGGTCTGCACAGGTCAAAGCCACAGCACATGTTGTTCTGTTTGCATTTGTTGTCCGTCAAAATCAAACTTGAATAGCGGGGCAGGCGGTTTGGTTCATATGTACGCACAAAATCCATCGCTATCCAAGTTAGTCATTTCCATTCGCGGAGCATAGTTGCAGAGGCTTGTACTTCTAGTAGGATGACGTGGTAGTCAAAGCAATTTTAATTGCATCAATTTTAATCTTAAATAGGAAGTGGATTCAAGATCGATTGGGCATATTTAGATTAGTTTGAAGAGGATTTTCCTGCCTAAAATTTGAAAGAAAAAAAAAAAGAAAAAGTGAGTCATTTCCATTTTTCTTTTTTTCTTTTTTTTGCTTCATGATTTTTTGAGTTAATTTATACAAGCAAACCCAACTCTGGTATACATGATTCTTACCTTAAATAGGATTTTGGCCCATTTGGGTCGGTTGGGATTAAAATTCAAACCTCTTCCTGGCTGAAGTAGAGAGATGTAATTATGCTACTTTCAATTAAAATCAATAAAATTTCGGTATTATTAATTAAGATTTTTGAAAAACAACACCCAAATGCTGGAATTTCATGTGAATTGGGAATCGGGTTCTTTTCAAATATAGAGAAAATAGAGACATAGCGGAGCTATAATTAAAAACTATACGTATTTGTTTTAGGATTGGAATGTATATATGTATTCCCTTATTAATATTTCATAACAGACACTTCTATTGAGATAAATAGAATACTAACATCAGCTACTTCTTTTATCCAAACAAGATGTGCACTAAAATGGAGGCACCCTATGAAGGGTCCAAATAAAAATGGATATGTTGATCTAAATTCACGAGACATTAACCTAACTAAACATGTTATTAAGAAAACACGCGACGTCTGCAATCACGAATTGACAATTATGGGCAAACATGACATTATCCCTGTCAAATTCAAATAAATATGTAACCTTGAATTTTGCTGACTTCATTTGTAAATGGAGAGAAAATGTCTAGATTGTGAGAGACACACAACCACAGACGAAGATGAAAATTAATGTACATCCATCAGAAAATAAAATAATTTCATTTATAGTGTTGCCGACTATTAAAGAATGGAACTTGAACTTAACTCATCTCAAAATTTAATTCAAAATGTGAGAATTATTTAAAATTATATATAGATATCATTACTTATTTATTTTATCGATGTGGAATTCTAACACCAACGAATCAATTTGACAATTCTTTTTTTTTTTTTGCAAATTTGAAAGAATTAAATGAGTATATCAAATAACATAATGAATACCAGGAATTAATTTAGAAAATTAAAAATTTTTAGATTTATACAACAGCAAAATAATCAATCACTTTGGGACTAACATATATTAAATTCCCTTGCAGTTGAAAAGGAGCGGCCAACAGAAATGGGGTTTCGTTTTGTTGGATTTATGGCCACCACCCTGTAGCCGCATATTAAAGACCATGATAGGGGTGACCTTTGCAGTTAGCGTGAAGAGCTGAGACTGAATGAAGAGCTGAGACTGAATGGCTGGCCCTGGCCTAGACAAATCAAATCAACGATAGTTCAGTGTTAATTACTGAAGGAGACGGATCAATCCATCTTTCCCCATCATTTAATTAATTTTAGGTCACGTTAATTTTATCCGACACAATGAAGATCCAAATAATTATTTAAAATATACAAATTTTAGGATACATTCAGATATAACTGATGCTGCAAAGAG
>JACGDI010005378.1:545896-584774 GCA_014898725.1 Jacaranda copaia
TAAATACACATCATATATAAATATATTTATAATAAAGTAAACTATATATCATATCATAATCGGGGGGTTAGAACGAGTTCAATTTCAAAAATTAAGACTCGACAACCTATATCCCAAAACTCATTTATACGTCAAAACCCACCCACAATGGTGGATTAAAAGCAATTTCGGATCTATTGTCATCCTCAAAAATAGCAAGAGACTATACAGACTCATTAATCAGTATGGGGTCTACTAGTAGCGTCTCTACACTCTTTAACGTTTTTATAATTAGAAGAAATGTTAAAAATTAATAAGCGTAAATAAATGGTTCAAAATCAGAATATATATTAATAAAAATGATGGTACTTGATCTCATCTCAAATTAAGAATGTAATACTTGCATTTAAGCACCTTTCTATTATATTCCAGTAATTAATCAAGGTGTTTTTTTATAAGAGCAAAGAGAATTTGTTAGTAATGCATACAACAATAATAATAGAAGCAAGAATGACAATACTTCTATACATTTCGCTTCTATATTTGCATAGATATGATCATTATCATTAGCAACATTTATAGAAAAGATGGTTATGATTTTTTCTCAACTTCTTCAATTGGAAACCAAGATAATATCAAAACTTTTCTCATAATGAGACGTGAGAATGATGGTTATATGTTTTTTCTCAAATCCGTAGTTGAAAATTGCGATATTACTATATTTTATCTGATACTAAAAATTATGTGGGAATGATATACGGTCGGTTGCTTTTTTCAAATTCTTTAATTTTAGACAACAATAATATTGAATTTTATCTGATACCAAAAGTCAAATATTGACATAAAGTTTGCATTTTAGTTTTTTGTACCTCACTCATCCTTTTTGAAGTGCATTTCTTAAGGACCAAACCCGATGAATGTATATAACTGGGACAAGTACGTACGTACGTACCTCAATATTTGAGTACATATCTCATAATCATCAATCATGTGCTGCAGTTGATGAATATTTTCATTTGAGTCTTAGGAATTAATTTAATGTATTTTTTGCCCATAAAATGATAAAGAAAAATATAGTTAATTTGATTACATAAGACAAATTTGCGGCTGCGGAAAACATGTACCCGGAGAATTTAAGTTGAAAAAATTAACGTTATTCTATCTAATTTTTTTTATTTATAAAAATATTCGTTGTACAATAATAAAAGGAATTTTTTTTCTTCTTTTCTTACATTAAATAAAAAATAAATGTGTACTGATAAAAAATAATATGAACTGCAAGAGCTCGGTGAATCAAATATTGTAGTGATTGACCGAGTTCTATGCTTATTCCCCATGGGACCTTATAGATGCCAACCTCAAAAAAGTATCATGAACAGCTTCTTTTATCCACTATATTTCAAGTTAAATATCCATTTATCTCAAATTAGAATCCTCGAATATTCTTCTTCATTTTCTTTTTCTTTTATTGGCTGTGTGTGTTTTTCATTTAAATATAGTTTCTAACATTCTTCAATTATCTTAAGGTTATACAATATGTCAAGGTAATAAACTTACAAAGAATCTTCGAAGGCACAAAAATGAGAAAAATTCCTATGTGCGCCCAATCACGTCATGTTTGCTGATAAGAATACAGCTTAAAGGACAAGATTAACCCTGCCACTAAAAAAAATATATTCTATTCCAAACCTTTTAAAAATCTATATTTTTCATACAACTTAGATTTAACATGACTTGTAATCCAAATACAATTTGAAATTTAGATTAGGAGTGTAAATGAGTCAAGATGAACTCGAATTTAGTAGTCTTGTCTGCTAATTCGTAAGTTGAAGCACGAGGTGGAGCTTGATCACCCAAGCCTAGAAAGTCAAATTCAAACTTGACTCGTAGGAATAAACAAAAGCTCAAGTGAGCCATATCAAGCTTGACTCGATAAGAATCATCATAGGGAAACAAAAGAGATCAATTTGTAATAATATTGTGAGCGCACTAAGAATACTATTTTAGTCATATATTTTTTTTAATTCTTTAATGTGAGAGCACTAAGAGTAACATTAACGATAAAAAAAAAAAGAAATAATTTGAAGATTGTCACTTATAATATATATTATGTGATAATAACTTTATATTACTAATTAATAATATTTTTTAAATGATAATAATTTTTATTTTGTTATAATATGAAACCATATTTATAAGAATCAGTATTTTAAACTTTTATTAATGACAATTTGTAATACACGTACAATGAGAAACTAGAATCTGACAAAATTTTTGTTATTATTAGGATGTCACTATGCATGTGAGACTAATTTGCCAATAATACTAATTTAAATAGACTTCTTATCACTATTCTTTTTATTTTTCTTATAATGGATAAAATTATTTATCATTATAGTCCCAAAGAAATGAGAAATTGCACACAGCTATCATTCCCCTGGATGGTACCACTACATTGACCAAATCTACTGACAAACATGAATGTCTAACTATCCTGAGGTATTATCTCACCAAAATACATTAATAAAAGATTGGGTCCTAAAAAGGCACCTCAAAAAAAGAGTGAAGAAAGAATCATACCTTCATGTCTCATTCCCCTTGATTATTCAGTGGTTGATAATTTCGGTAGTTATAGAACTTTTGCCAAGGCAATTATCAACACGAATTATCAAATACGAGGGTGTTTAACTAAATTTATTTAAAAATTTTATAATAAATTTTTACATTTTATAAGAATTTTTCAGAACTAACTTATAAGTAGATCTTTAAAATAAGTTGTTAAAATTTTTAGATAAAATAAGATTTTGGAACTTCTAAAATGTTAGTAATATCAATTTTATATTTGCAATGACTAAAATTAAAGGAGTTTGTTAAAATCTTAAAAATAAATTAGAGTTTTTTTAACTTTTTCTAAGAAGGCTTATAAAATTCTAATGTCTAATTTAAGATCTTATAAACTCTTTTAAAAAAAATTGACAAATACTTTTTACTATTTTATAAATTCTTAAATGTATTATAATATATTTTGAGGAGTTATAAACTCTCCCAAACATCCTCTAAGTTAATTTTCAAACAATGTAATTGTTTTTAGAAGAAAAATTTTCTTTCTTTCTTTCTTTTTTTTTTTGGGTAATGAAACACCCATATTGAAATTAATATATAATCACAATCATGAAATGATACATTTTGAGTGGTTAATTGATAGGATGATATTGTTTTTATCTTTATATGTATGAGATTCAAAATATGAGATTCAGAGTATAAATAAAATATATATATATATAAATATACCAAAAAATAAAAGTTATATATATATATAAATATACCAAAAAATAAAAGTAATATCCTACTAAAGTCACAAGTGCTTGCCACTGTATTTATTTGTTTAGATATAGAGGGCATAAAATATCGTAGGCCCCACTGTTGCTTTTTTATGCAAATGACGACATAATTCACCGAAAAAAAACCTAAAATCCACCTCGGTCCCAAACTTCTCAAAATCCAATCCAACTTCTCACTCTCCTTTCTTCCTCTATAAATGCCCACCTCAACACGTCTATCAACCCACTCCACCGCCGCCGCCGCCGCCGCCGCTACAACCACCGTCCCACACCGGGACCTTTCTCATTTCTCAAAAATCACACTGAGCACAAAGAATTCACATTAATCTACCGGAGAAAAAAAAAAGAAAACAATTGTAATATAAAACATGGCTACTTTTGAGGCATCAGCAGCGCCAACATCGCCGGCAGCACAGCGGTCTCCGTGGCACTCTCCAGTGCCGTACCTCTTCGGCGGATTGGCAGCCATGCTGGGTCTCATTGCTTTCGCTCTCTTGATCCTGGCGTGCTCCTACTGGAAGCTCTCCGGGTATATTGAAAACCGGGGAGACGGCGAGAGGGACCTTGAGGCAGGGGAGGCTGACGGTGGAGACCGCGGCGCTAAGCCAGAGCCTCCGATGATGGAAGAGAAGTTCCTGGTGATCATGGCTGGCCAAGAAAAGCCAACTTTCTTAGCCACTCCGATGTCGAGTCGGGCGTCGTCTTTTGGTAGTAAGAGTACCTGCAGTAGTCGTAGTAGTGAAAATACTGTGTCATCCGTAGAAGATTGTGAAGAGAAAAACATGGGAAATGGTGGACAGGTTGAAATGGGAAACATGGAAACCCACGAATCTGCTGTTGCAGCAGCAGATCAGGTCCATTGACGTTTTATTGTTTTTCTTTTTTTGTTTTTGAAATTTTGATCACCTGGCTGTGGTGATTTTCTGGATTTAACCCCTTCTGGGAAGTTCGAAAATTTGGAAGGGATTTGCATGTAGACTTTGGTAGAATTTATTTTGGTTTTTGTTAGGAATTTTACGGAAATGTAAATAATTTTTGGAGGAGAAATGGGATTTATATGTATGTATGTATGTATGTATGTATGTATAAAACTCTTATCTAAACATATGCTCTAGTCTTTAATTTCTCCTGTTTCTGATTCCTTTTTGTTCTAATTATGGTTTGCACCTTGCAAGTTGAGTGATCCATGTTTCTCCTTGAAATCCTCCTGTATCCGATGGTTTGTATTATTTTATCCAGGATGTGAATGGAATTATGAATTATCAGAAACTTGAGCGGATATCAAGAAATTCCACCAAGAACAAGAAATTTAAAAAGCCATTCATCTCAAACAAAGGATATACAAGATAATTTGGAAGATTATCCAATCTGTGCAGTAAATTATTCGAGTAAAAGATGAATCATATGACTCAGAAAAAAGCTAGCATCTTTATTGAATATCACGTACACCCAAGAAAAGTAGAGAGAGAGAGAGAGAGAGAGAGAGAGTTAGAGTTTTTCTGTTTTATATACTATATATTTTTATTTTTGCTTTTGTTGCTTGAAGTCTTTCACAAGTGGGTTCTTGTAAATTCATGGATTTGCAGCAGTCTGAAATCAGGTGCTTTGGTAGACAGTTCAGAACTTTAAATTTAATGAAACCCGAAAACAAGGGTAAAAGATAAAAAATCAGCATATTGCTGCATTAAAAGTTGCTTTGTTCTTCTGTGAAGTTGGTCACGTGACACATGGATCAACACGTGGTCGATCGCAGATAGAGTGACTCTCCCGTCGCGGCGAGCTGAAGCCTCAAACTTTGCTAAAACAGGTTTACAACGTTATAACTGCATATTTGATTAGATTTGAATATAAAATTTTTAATTAAATTGATTATGATAGTATTTTTACATCAATTTGAAAAAGGTTAAGAAAAGTGAAGGTGAAGAGCTGCCAAAACTAATGAAAACTGCAACCTTTTTTGGGAATGTAATTTTAGCAGTTGTCATTAATTACGAAGAAGAAATGAATTGTGACATAATAGTAGTGCATCCTGTTAAGAATGATGTCCAGATTCAAGAATTAAAGTTTCTTGGACAATTTGTGAATTCCTTAAACAGGTATGAGTTGGGGCATAATTCTGATTTCAAGAATTTTGGTGGAATTCAAGAGTAATTATATTAACTAATTAAATTCAGTGTGGAAGAAGTAATTTTGATGAATATATTCCACAATATTATATGGAGATGCAAAGTATGTTGGTAAGTTCAACGTATGGGCATAATAATATTGATGGAATAAAATGTTTAATCTTTAAAAAATTAAAAGGTCTACTGATAATCTCTTTTTAAAAGAAAAACTATAATAGCATAAACTAATTATTAGCCTCATCATATCATTTCTTTAAGTTCTTGAGTATATTCTTTTAAATAAACAAAAAATTCAGTTTGGAGAAATTAAATTTTATTTTGGACACGACTGAAAAAAACAAATGTAATAAATGTTAGACAAATGGAATATTATATCAAATCACAACTGAAAATATTCCTGTAACAATAAAATATAATATTTTAATATTTCATCCACTACAAAAAAAATTAGGGTATCAACTAAGGTTAATTCATAATTGATATAAAAAATTTGTAATTTTAACTACAAAATTGTACTAACTAAGTTCAAAATTGATGTTCTCATAACTAAATTGCGCTATGATCAATTCGTAGTTGGTGATCATTTATATATATATATATATATATATTAATTTTTATATGAATAATGTACAATTAATATTTTACACTCTGAAAGTACAATGCTACGAGTTGATAATTAATAATTTTTGTTAATTATAATTCAAAAAATTATATTTGCTATAGAAAATTTGTATCTATATTTTATAGCTATATAATTATAAATAAAATTTCATAGCAGTTTTTTCATAACATATACTTAAGTTTTTTATAGTAATCATTCATAGCGTTTTAGTTAATAAAATATTCAATTTTTGACTGAGATACACTAATAATAGCAAAGTTTTGGTCAAAACTCACATAGTTCATCTCAAGAAAAAAGAAGGGGCAGTGTCTTCCTAAAGGTGAGGCAAATATTGGTGAACAAATATAAATTTTGGTATTGAAATAAAATACAAAGATGGCAACATCATGAAGCATAAGAGCAATGGAAATGGAGGAGTAGTGGCTGCTACTTGCAAGTGTAGTACACAACAGCATGCATTGTCTTCTTGAGTGGACTGCATTATTTCCCACCTTAAAAATCATTGTCGACATATATTAAAGTAAAAAGAATATTAATGATAAAATGTTAGCTGGTAATATAAATATCATCACTATATATATATATATATTAAATAATAAAAATAATTTTCATAAATTAATATTGATAATAATTGTACATATTTAAATTATCATTTAGAAGACAAATTTTATTATTATTAGATTTGTCAATGTACATGCATCACTAATTGTTAAAGAAAAAATTTAAATATTTGTTATTTGTCCATAGTAATGAAAATCTCGTATAGCTTAAAAATAATAGGTTTTTTAATTTGCCACTATTAAATTTACAATTCTAATCATAATTATGATATAAAAATGACTATTATTATCACTTAATACATATATATTGTCATTGACAAATTTCATATTTTCATTTAATATTTTATTATATATATATATATATATATATATTAGTGGGAACTTGTGTATGATTGAAAGCAAGTAATCCCATTGGTGGGTGTGATGGATTAATATTGTATATATAGAATTGACCTGTGGCCGTATCAAACAATCACAGGAGGGGTAAGGGGGATTATGATGAGGATTATATAGTGGGTGGAAGTGCATTCTTTATCATTTCATTTCACAGCTTGTTAATGATTTGCTGACATAGAAAGAAAAAAAAGGATCTTTTTTTCCCCGCGTTAATCAGTAGAGGAGCTAGTTATGATTTTTTATATATCCCCCAAAGTGTATGCTACTTAGACTACCTATTTTATATATTCAATTTTAATGAAAAGATATTATATGATTTTTTAGGGGGTTTGAATTTGAAGAAAAACACCCAAAAAAAATATTTTAATTAGAGACATAATTGTTTTGACCGAGTTTTTCCTATTGCATATTGTGTAGTATTATATATGTGTATATATATATATATATATATATTTTATTTATACATATGTACATTAAGAATTGAGATTATCAGTCTCACATTTATATGTGTAGACATGATGTTATTTGATTAATTAATCACTTGAGATATATATATATATAGGTCAATTTTCAATTTAGTTTTGATTCTCCTTTTTTTAATTTATCATTTTATGAAACTATGACTTTAAACCTCTTGCAATAAAGTTAATTTTAATCATAGGTTTATCTGCAATATTCTTGATTTCCTATCAATAACTTGGCATCTTTTAGCTATTGGATTGACCAATAACTCCAAATGGGATGATTTCTACTCTTTTCCAAACAATAAGTCCTATTAGTTTTAAATGCCAAACAATGTAGCATCCAAGTACATAGCCATCAAATATATATATATATATATATATCTATTGCTTTAAACTTAAAATGCGCTTTAATTGAATGACCACTTCATATTCTTAGAAATGTCCCCTCGCGCATGGATCATATTCTTTGTTGTGATAAGAATGTGAATTATTTGTAGTTGACCAATACTCTTGAACTTTGGCTAATCTAATGTCATATGCGCAATTTTCAACTTATTTGAAATCTATAATTATTAGATAAGAAATGATACTTATAAGCATCTAATTTATATATAATATAAATGAAAAATGTTAGATCTGCAGAATTTAAAATAAATAGCAAATCTTCGCCACGTATAGATTTTATGAGAATTGAATTTTGGGTTCTATCCCATCAACCTAAAATTTCTTTATTTAGCATCTAATTCTTCTTCTTCTTCTTCTTCTTCTTCTTCTTCTTCTTCTTCTTCTTCTTTTGTCTTTTTTTTTTTTTTTTGGATTATAATCTATGTTACGTCTTTCTTAAACAATCTACAGTGGAAAGAAATGTAAAATACTCAGTCAATGACATACTTTATATGTTCCAAAAATTTTAATCTTTTTTTCTTCTAATTGTTGATGTTTCAAAATAGAGCTTCATTCCCTAAAATATATAAGAATTTCTTTTACAAAATTATTCTTATTTTCAATGATTATATCGATCGTAATCACTAACAGTTAAACTATACATTTTTTTTGTTTTATGACGATGGGCCATTCATTTCAATTTTCAAACTATACTCATAATATTTGGACATATATGGAGCATTAATCAAGGAAAACTGGAAAACCATAACAAGTGATGATGAGAGATGCGGCAACATGAAAATGCTGATGATCGATGCACAGTAGTACACTAATTGTACAGTACTATACAATACAAGCTAAAAAGAGTTTGTGCTTCTTATTGTTTGTTATAATTATATACTTTGAACGTACAGCATAGAAAGTAACGAATGACATGTGTACGAGGATACTATTCTTGCTTTCTTGCAGCTCTTAACTGCCTTCCCTTTCTTCAATTCCGAGAGAAAGCAGATGCTGTTATATCTGCATGCACACATTTTCTTCTTTTCTGCTACACATTAATTTCCTTTGTTCTTTTAGTCTTTCGGAAGTGACTACCCTCAGAACTTGGCATCTTATAAAGCTCTCTTCCTGGTTACCTTATTTTTATAGAAATTAGGATAATGTACATCCAAATTTATATCCAATAATAATTTCAAACTAGCTTTATTGGACCAACAAATTACAAAGTATTTTAATTACTAATTAATTAACTATGGGTTCTCTTAAGGGTTTCGTGCTTATATATATAGCTTCATGATTTTATAATTTGCCAAAATATTAGAAGTTGGCATCGATGAAATGGATCACCTTTTCACCCCAAACGAGTTGGTATGTGGATAAGATCGAGATTGATATATTTTAAAAATAACTTCAATGAGAGCAGGGGTATCAATAGTACTAGAATGAACCACGAGGATGAAGACACACAAGTATGACCAATCATATATATCTATTATAAATAGTTTTATAAGTGCCATATATTTTCACGCTATTATTTTTTAATATTTTCAATCTTTTACATCTGTCGTACTTGTCTTCACATCAAACCCAATACTAACTTGATCTTCAAAGGATTTTTGTGGGATTCTCGAAAATCCTAATAATATTTTATCAATTTTAAGAGCACGTTTTTTGAAGAGACTCGCTTAATAGTTAAATTCCAATCCAAAGAGAAGCTTCCATTCTCACATCAGGCTCAAAAAGTGTCATAAGACTAAACCTACTCAATCAACTATTACTTGGAATTTGTGGCCAAGTTTTTAGTTGAGGGCAAATATTCGTACACTTGAATAGCCAAAGGGCACCCTTCCATGATGATTAAGTGCCACTACCGCAACAGCCATTAGTCATATATATAGAAATTTATAAATAAGTATATCGTCAAACATTCCCGGCATTATTGCTCACTTGAGATCTACAATTCAAGCTAATTCTTTCACTCCCTGACCCATCAATAATGGACCAAACTCCATCTTCTATGGCTGATGAAAGCATTCATCCATGATCAAAGTCGAAAAATACTATATTCATGCACGCGGGTTTTACACACGTATTTCATACCTGCGCCACATATTTCTTGTTAAATATATAGTTCTATACTATGTTACAAGCCCAAATTTATTTGTATTGGAGAACTTGGGCATATCCCATTACCAGTTTTTTGTGGTTAAGGAGAGGCCACAAAGACCCTGTCGAACCAATGAAGATGGGGGTTTTTGTGTTTTCAATTATATGATTGTAACCTGCAGCACTATATTTGCTTTGACGTCAGAAAAGTATCATTTAATTTCATGATTAATATTATTTCAGAGATAAATGGTGATCATAGAAGTTGAAAGCTGCTGATATTATTGTTGCTGTAAAAGGTTTGAAAGTAACAAGTCTTAAGTCATCATAGGCTTCATTCTTATTGTTTTATGTGACTTCACTGCTGATATTTCTTATTCCTTTATTTTTATTTTTATTTCTTGGATTTTGTGCCATAGCAAAATTTCACGTTCTATATACCTTCTCTTTAATTAATTATTATATGTTTAGGAATGGTATTTTGTATCATAAAATGAAAATATGTTTCCAAATTATAAAAGATCAGTAGTTATTGCCACTATTTTACACCAAAATTGGAATGCTTATATATATATATATTTACAATTCTTTTGCTTTTCAAGATATATATATATATATATATAGAAAAAATATTTATTGCATAATTTTGAAATGCAGTTTTCAGACATCGATATCATGATTTGTAACTTTGAATTATTTAATTCGTTTTAACCCTATATATAATAAGAGAACCTGCTGAGAATTTTGAGATGATTCAAATGCCTGTGTTGCTTGGGTTGGTCATAATCATATTTAACTTTATTCTAATGAAGCCCAATAGAATTACAAATTGGACCATTGCGCTTAAACCATTTCAGAGAAGTGGACTAGTCTCGAGTCTTCTATACAGATGAACTGCTACCAGCCCAGCATAGTAAATCCAGAAGCCATCTTCTTCTAATAAACCAATGTTTGTGCCACCAGCCATATACCTCCACGTCCAATAATTGCCAGTGAGAAAGTGCTTGAAAAGGGTGAAGTAGGTTTTTGAAATTTTTGACAGCACAATTCAGTAAAAACAACAGTTTGTTTAGAAACAAGACAGTATGTGTTGTTCTTGAAGAAATTGAGTTTCAGTGTGTAGACTCAATGAAAATGTAAATACTAAACAATGCATGATTCAAAGCAAAAAAGGAGTAATATAGACTCAACAATTTGTATATAATTTCATCTTATAAATAAATTCATGTACCACTTAAATTTTTATTTAGGATTTAATCATCATTTGAATAATTGCTATACATCCAACATTAAATTGTAGATGGTGAGTGGTTTTTGGTTCAGTAGTATTAGTTTCAATATAAAATGTGAGGTTGGAAGTTCGAACCTATTAAACTTTTAACGTTTATATATACCAATGATAAAAAATAAATCATAGATTTACATGCACTCTGGGTGCATGTTTTCCGATAAGCAACTCTACTTGTTAAAATATACTTCATGGGTTACAATGGATTAACACTAGTTCCACTAGATTGGTACAAGTGATACAGACTTGAGATAACTTCTCTTCCAAATAACTTCCTAACTCATGCTCTAAAGTTTATTTTTTTTGTGTTGGAGGACCACGAGCTATTCATTTCTCCTCTTCTCAAAATAGACTTCAAGAAAGGAAAAGACATCAATATTTTTACTCTAAGAAAATGTTTAACGAAATGTGACACCAAGCAATACATTCTTGTGCAATAAAGAGTGACCTCTTTTCTCAATATAATTTTGTTGCAAGACATCTTAAAACATGCTTAAACTTTAACTGATGGTTCAAGTTACTTGCACACTTTTAACTACGTTGACTTAGATTTCAATGGAGCCCATTAAGGACTAAAGTCGTGATACTTATTTTCTTTTAAATTCATTTATTTCAATGTTAAAATGAATTATCATGCTATCTATATATTGTCTCCATCTATTTTGTGTATATTTCTTTCTTTTTTTTGGTTAAACATGAAAAAAGAAGTACTAATTATCAAGCTTGTGATTAGAACCACCAATGATACAAATAATTATCAATTTGCTTTTAACATTTGGAAATAGCATATAAAAGATTTAAATTGAATTGTTTTCAAAATCTTGACAAGGCTTCAAGGCTAATAGTACCTAATCGATGAATAATATTATATGAATGAAAAGTCAGTAAAATAAAGAACAAAATGAGCAATTTAATCATTTGATTAGAACTTGATCAATTTTTGTGCAAGACACATACTGTTGTAAGCATAAAATAAATATTGAATTAATACTCATTTATTGGCAGGCAATGTGATTGCAACATATAAAGAGTAAATTATTCTCTTGATAAAGATTTTCTTATTAATCCATTCTCAAAGCTGGAGAAAGAAAATAGATAAAATTAGATTTTGAATAGAAAAACTTCGGTTGCCCCTTTAGCTGTCAATATTTGAATGGATACAAATGAACTTCCGCATCCTATATATACCATCACTTTTTTAAATGAACTGTGGGAATCGACCTTGTAAAATGATCATAAACTGTGTGGAGTATTTCAAGAATTCTTTTCTAATTTGTACAACAGATTTGAGAAGTTGGGACCGTAAAACACATCATAGATTTGCTTTGCCTCAGGTTGTTCCCACACTCTGTCTAAGATAGAATGAAAAATATGAAAAATCTAAATCAATTAGAAAAATGAAAAGATAAAGAATTTATTGGAGTGCAAAATGTCACATTTAAATTATTAATGTTGTTTAACATACTTTCAATAGTTTAAGTTTATCTCTCAACTTCCAAGTTTAATTTCAAATCCTATGTTTTTCATGCCATGAAATAAATATTTCATCAAGTAGTATATCTTATTTACTTTATTTTTTTTTAAAGTCAATTCTAAGTTTTCATAAAGTAACTTTCATCCTTGTTCTATTTTTGGACACTCACAAATTTTTTAACTATGCTATTTTGTCGGTAGTTCTTCACGCTGCATACTTTATGAATCATAATTATAGGGTTATTGTATTTAATATGACTTATAGACTCTAATTTTGATCTTTCACTTATTTTTATAAAACTTATGCATTTCACAATCTAACTCTTAAATTATTGTTGTTGTTTCCTAATGTTACTGCAAAAAAAGAAGAAGAAGAAGAAGAAGAAGAAGAATATATATGATATGGGATATCCCAACATGCCTAACCCAATAAGTTATCGACTCCAGAGAAGGTTTTCAGGCCCACCTATCCAAACGCAGCTGGGCCAAGTCACTAAACCACAACCGTCAAGTCGAGTGTATAGTTCTCAACATTACCCAATGGAAGGCTTCAAGCCACCTAATCCATTCAGCCACCTTTCTGGTTACCACCTTGTCTGATCGATCATCGTCAACCAAATGCTTACTCTGGCACCAAATCATATCCCCATTGCATTCAATGCTCTAACAATTAGCATACCTTTGCATTAATGGCACGTGCCCCCCCAATACCGCTTCTGCCACCAACTCTATCAGAAAACGCACTCCTAGGGTACTATTCATCTTAGAAAGCAGGAGAGGATGTCACCTGAAATAGTACTGGGATGAAAAATGACCAACAACTCCCAGGTAAGGACAAGAGCCCTCTATACTTGATAAGAGCATGTTAGACATATCATCCACCTAGAGAAGGCTATAAATACCCCACTGCCAACCACCCTCCAAGTATGCCATATATATTATACGCTCTTACTCTACTACTCAATTATTTCACTCGACTAGTACTAACTTGAGTGTCAGAGTGCCTTAGCCAGAGGCACCTCGACTAGCTTGACGTTTGCTATTGGTTGCAGATTTGAGCCCAAGAAGATATTACTATTGGATCATTTGATCTCCCTAGTTGAATTAGCCCAAATACAACCTAATTCACAAAAACAGCTTTCAACCTCATCAATATATATATATATATATATATATATGTTACATATAATATCAATGATTAAAAAAAAGGTTACAATATATAAATCATTATTAATGATATATACTAAGTGATAATAATTTTATTACCATTGGTGATATTTTAAGATGATAAAAACTTTTATTTTATCACAGTATTACTTAATTAAATCAAGAACTAAAGTTTAAAATTATTATTATTGACAAGTGACACATATATAACGACAATCCTGTATCTGATAATAATTGTTACTATAACTTGTCGCAACAAAAATATTTTCGTTGTTATTGATACATGCATACTTACAATCTAGTGATAATAACAATTCGCACTACAATTTGTGATAAAATTCTTATTATTGTTGTGAGATATGTCAATAATTATCAATAATTCCCAATACAGACAACTTGAAGACAATACTTTATCACTTTTAAGTTTTGTAAAAATCATGTTAGATGGCCACTTGGCCTAATAATATTATCATCGGTGGTAACTTTAACAAACTTTAGGTGTCCTGTGTGTGTTTAAATAAAGAACTTGTAAAAAAAATCATTACTTTGCCAAAATCAATTTTTTTTAATCACTTATATAAATTATTAAATATTAATTAACAAGTTTCAGATTGTCACATACTATTTCATCATAATTCATATTGTTGAAGATGGCCCTAAATTAAAGTATTAGCATCTTATTTTTACTTAAAACTTTATAGTACTTTATTATATATTAATTTAATTTTTATATAATAGAAGAGAAATTCAAATTTTGAAGTTTGGTTTATGTTATTTTATTTAAAAAAATTACAATTAATTTTTTAAAAGTGGTGGGTTTTTTCCCATGGATATTAGGTTAGGGAGGTAGTTTTCATATAAAGTTGTGAGAAAACCTTTGATCAAAAAGTACTAAAAGGGATTCTTATAAAAAAAAAAAAACTCTCAAATTTTTATAAGGAGGTGAATGTCAAAATATAAATAGCCAATCTTGTTATTCAGATTTCGCAGAACTTAAATATTCCTCATATAAAGTTCTTCAATTTATTCACTTAGTTGAAGATTTTTCTTGGGAATACAACTTTGTCCAACTTGCTTGGCAAAGAATCAAGGCTTCCGTAGTAATGCTAGTACTGCTGCACCATGCAACAGATTTATTAAATTTTTGTTGGCAGATGAATGGATATATAGTTTGACAGTAATTAGTAAATTTTTATTTCTATGAATAATTAAATTGATCGTAGGTTCACCTCTTATAAAAAGTAGTTGAGAAATTAGTTAGAATTCTTTCCAAAAGGGGCAAAAAAAAAAAGTTTGTTTCGCTGGAAAGTTCACATAGTTGGATATTAATAATATATATATATATTCTCTTTTTATCATTACAACTTTTTAGTATCATAATTGTTTTCTAGAATAATTAGATATATCTAAATCTATCTATCTATATGATAGTTTAATTTCATAATATTACATAATTCATAAACGATTATCTTAATTTCCATTAAAAAAATTAAGAAACATTAAATATTTCCAATTATTCATACCAGAGAATAGATATATAGATAAGTTGAACCCAAATATGCTAAATTGTCACTATTAATAAAAATAGTGACAAATAGTAAGTGCCAATACAAATATGATTATTAATAATGTATATTAAGAGGCAAAAGATACTATTTTTGTCATTTCAATGATTTTTATAAATTTAATAGTAACAAAAATAGTATTTAAGTTGTCATTATTAACAATTAGTAACATTATAGTGTAAATCATAAATTATCACTGGACATTAAATTGTCACTATAGGTGTGTCACTAATCAATAATAACATCTTAAAATATTAATTCTTATCACTTTTAAGCTATATCATGATAAAATAAAAAATTATTTATCATTTAAAAAGTATTTTTATTATGTTATTAATTACTAACAATTTTAGCATTGCTACTTTTTTTATTTGCTAGTAATATTACATGTTTTTGCAGTATATCGTTGATGATAGTCAATTTTGTGGGTCAACTAGACTCCATTCATCTCCTACTTTGCAGTACGAAATTGAAAAAGTACATATAAAGTTTTTTTAGTGAATATGTTGCATTATAATAACATTATGAATATCAATATCTACCACAATAATTATCAATTATTTTTAACAATCAGCAACCGTTTATAATCAACTAACAATTACTATAAAAACAGATTAAGACCAATCATGCCTCATGGGATACCAACTCAAATCTCATTGTTTTTTCATTTTTGTATGTTGGCATCATTCCGGGTTGCTTATACAATTAAAACTGATCCCCAAGACTCATTTTTTAAATATATATATATATATAAATGGCTGAACTTCCAAGCCTCATGCAGCCAAATGGCATACCAACTCAATTTATGTATTATTCCATTGAGTTTTAACATAAAATTGTGAATGTTTGAGAGCAAGCAGGCTCTTCAGACTTTGTCAACTACAGTTTTTGTATTGAAACTTCTAGTCTATTCACATCTAACTCTGACTCGATCTTATATATCTCTTCCTGGCTTATTTCTTCTTCACGAATACAAATTCTTATGAAGTATGGTTACAGTTCCATATTTGGAACTGAAGTCATAGCATCCACAGTAATAGTAGAATTTATCAACTGGGACAACCTTAATTTTCGGCTAATTTAGTTTAAAGGGCAAAGTTGAGACCTAGAGATTTCGAAAGTCAAATACAATGGGACTTTATGAATATTTATGAACTTATATAATAGTGGCCGTGGCCGTTGATAGTTGAACATTTCATTTTAAAATTTAAAGAAAGAAAGAAAGAAAGAAAATGTATAATTGGCAAGTTGGCCTAAGTATTTTATTGCCTATTTTAATTGCTTTGGAAAAACAATTGAGCCTGGTTTGAAATTAGCAAGTTATATTAACAAAAGCAGCCGGCTAAGGACGGCAGTGTCACCATATATAGAAAGTGACGAACTTTTTCATGTGTAATGCTTTAAAGAACATCATCTTGGGCTCATTTGCCAGACTGAAAAAGTTCAAAAAAATTCCAGTTTCTCAAGCTATGGGATCATCAATCAGCTGCTGTAGTTCCGAAAATGTTGAAGAAGGGCATGTGAAAATAGCATAGATTTTAATTAATTAGAACACATTTTAGCAGCAATTTTTCATGCTAGTTTGAGCGTTCCATTTTGGCCCTTTTTGCAGGTTGACAGTAGGGGGAGAGAACAACAGCACTTCATGGAGGATTTTCAAGTACAAGGAACTGAATGCCGCCACAAATGGATTCAGCGAGGATTACAAGCTTGGGGAAGGAGGTTTTGGAAGCGTTTATTGGGGCAAAACATCAGATGGTCTTCAGGTAAACAATGTTATTCCCTCTGTTTTCCAGAATTTAGACAGGAGTTGAAGAAAAGTGAAAGAATTTCAAGTTAGAAGTAACTTTTTTCTTCTTTAGATTGCGGTTAAGAAATTGAAGTCCATGAATTCCAAGGCTGAAATGGAGTTTGCCGTGGAAGTTGAGGTCCTGGGAAGGGTGAGGCACAAGAATCTGTTAGGCCTGAGAGGCTATTGTGCCGGGAATGATCAACGTCTCATCGTCTATGATTACATGCCTAATCTCAGCTTGCTTTCTCATTTACACGGCCAATTTGCTGGTCAAGTTCAGCTTGATTGGAAGAAGAGAATGAAGATTGCACTGGGATCTGCTGAGGGCTTATTGTGAGACTCTTTTTTCATTCATATATAAGTGATTCTATTCCTGGTCCTGCTACTGTTGTAAGATGCTAGAAAATCGACATTTATTTATATATATAATAGATAACGCTCAAGGTCACCAAAACCAAACTTGATTCATTGTGGTGTCGTAAAAAAAAAAAAAAAAAAAAAAAAAACTATCTAGATGAAGTGGTCCAAAGGATTGAGTGGAAAGAGAAGCGAAGTTGAATAATATGTGGAGATAAGGAATATAATGTACATAGGTAGGTGGTCACGTAGGGATGTGAGTGCAGGTTCTCCTTTTATGTCACTCCTAGATCGGATGTTTTATTTCCAAATTTGGGTACTTATGATTAATGGCTGAGAATCATAGTTATTCATGCAGGTGTCCTAGTACAATTCGTCCCAAGTGGTATCCTAAGATTTTTTCACGTATTCCCATCCTACATCTAAAGCACCGGGTCATATGTGACTTTAGGTAGGGTCGGATATCGACTCACGCAAAAAGATATGGATTCTATAGAGTGTTTAGTAATTTTTAGAATATTTGAGATCATGTGATTCTTTTTTAACATAATCCACATCACATTGGAGATGTTCTATGCATTTGTTATTTAAATTTCCTTTTTTGCATATTGAAAGTGTATTGAAATAAACATATATCAATAGGACCTTAAGAACCTTTATTTGGCTTGCTTGATGATGAATAGGTACTTGCACCATGAAGTGACTCCCCATATCATTCACAGAGACATCAAGGCTAGCAACGTGCTTCTGGACTCCAATTTTGAACCATTAGTAGCTGATTTTGGGTTCGCCAAGCTGATCCCAGAAGGCGTTAGCCACATGACCACCCGTGTAAAAGGAACCTTAGGATACCTAGCACCAGAATATGCAATGTGGGGAAAAGTTTCAGAGAGTTGCGATGTCTACAGCTTTGGAATTCTTCTGCTAGAACTTGTCACTGGAAGGAAACCTATTGAAAAGCTCCCTGGTGGTGTTAAGAGGACCATCACTGAGTGGGCAGAACCACACATAACCAAAGGGAGATTCAAAGATCTCGTGGATCCAAAACTTCGTGGGAATTTTGATGAAAATCAGTTGATACAAACTGTAAATGTTGCTGCTTTGTGTGTGCAAAATGAGCCGGATAAGAGGCCTACGATGAAGGAAGTGGTTGCCCTTCTCAAACGACAGGATCCAACTGCCAAAGGGATGAACACAAGGATCAAAAGTGTCAAGTATCGTGAAGATCTAATGGCTCTCGATCAGTCGAGTGATGACGAAAATAATGACTATGAAGATGAGAGTAGTGTGTATGGTGTATTTGGTGCCTTGGAAACACAGAAGATGCAAGATCCTTACAAACGTTATGGGGACAGGAGATGAGAGAATATGTATGACAGTTTACTTATGTTTTTCTTGTTAATGTATACTTGATTTCATACAAAATTCAGTGACAGTTCCAGAAGCAGGGGATTGGGTCTGTGAGGGGATTGCTTTAATTGTTTGATTCTTTTCCCATTTTCTAGGTTGGAACAAGTACTAATTAATGTCATTTTCTTTGTGAATTCAATAAATTAGTTAAAGTTTAAAAATCAGTTTTATGATTCTGGAATATGATCCACAAGTTTCAAAATGTAAATTGTCAAAATATTTTTCAACCTCAAAATACAAACAAAAATCATTCACATTCTCCAATCGCATTATCCAAATACACCCAAAAAAGCCCAAAATACCCTTTCAATTCATTTTTTATTCATTCCCCAATATCTAACCCTCTTATTTTTTGTTCTCCCTACCTAATATATACAAACACATAAATAATTTTAAAAATTTAAATTTCACCCTTTCAACCCAACAAAAAAATTATTAAGGTGATATCTTATCCCCTTCCAAAACACAAACAAACAAATAATTTTCTCTCATTTCATTTTATATGTATAACTCAAAATATAAACAAACAACCATCGCATTTCCTAACCCCACGTTCCAAAAACCTTTTTGCTAAAATATTTGATAAAATGCTTCAATTCATAAACAAACAAGCTCAAAGAAAAACTTGGAATTTCGATGAATTAGATCTTCTGAACTGCATTAACCTATTAAACAGAAAACATCTGGTAGATATCAGCATTAAGTAGACAATATGTGTGTAAAATTATGACCCATAATACCTTTAGCCAATTTAGCTCTTAATACAAGATCATTCAAATCAGGTTTGCAACTGTACTACATTAGATTACAACAGGCCTGCCTGTTGTCATTAAACTGTTGTCATGATGATTTGGGCTCCCAATTATTGTTTATTGAGAGTGAGAACAATCATAATACCCTAATCACCTAAAGGATCATTGAAACCATGTGAATGAAACTCCCATTGTAGCACCCTGCCTCAGAGGTGCCTACCTCAGGCTGAAGTGCTACTCTGATCTTATTGACAACAATTCAAACAAAATACGCACTTTCAAAATTTCAATTTAAATAGCTATATCAACCCAATATGCACATGATATTTACAAACAAGAGGATAGTCCCAATCCTGCGCCACCAATATTAGGTTTCCAGTTTCAAAAGTCTTGCACAACTAACCAAAGGTGCTACCTATTCAAGGCTCAAGCACAACACCAAAAGATAACAATATAGGTAAACTGAAAAGACTAATGCCGAGGCATGTGGATATATATATATATATATATATATATATGCACACTCATAAGTAGATAAAGTCAACCTTACTAAACTATTTACTCAAGATACCCAAAAGTCTAAGCATAAGATTTAGGTACAACATAGTCAAGTCCATAAAATATACATACATAAGCACCTAGTCTATTACAAAATTTTGTACACCCATTATTGGGCAAGCCTCGAGCCCTCAATTCTCCATCAAATCCTATTTGGGAAAGAAATAAGAAATAACATGAAGGATAAGTTCTAAGGACTTAGTGATGGGAGAATATGCCAAGTAGTAAGCGAAAAACTATTGAAAGTAAATCTATCAATAAGCAAAGTATTGATAAGCAGGGATTCAAGTAACAAGACAAGCATTAGCAATGACATGACGTAATGGTACAATATAATAGATGCCACATAAAATTCAGCAAACTATTGGCAAATCAGACTTTATTGCTCCCAGAACAAAGCTTAACAAGTAAAATAGAATACAAATATAGCACAAACAAGTTTCTTTTATCTCTCTATTACCGAAGTACTCAGCTCGGTGCACAAGCACTCGATTCAATCCCTTATCTCTTCATTACCCAAGCATTAACCTTGGTACCCAAGCACTGGCTCAGTAGGACATATGGCATGGTTGGCAGCAATGCCGGATCCTACCACTTATAGATAACTACCTTCAATTATCTGCAAGTCAGGATCGCTAGTAGGTACTAGTCGGGAGACGGTCATTGTCGATTCGTACCACCTAGTCATCTTTTTGAACCTAGTCCCGGGCCCAACTTTCCCCGTTGGCATCCTTTCAAGTGGTAACGTCCCAAGAGCTTTCTCTAGGGTGACATAATATAATGCCAATAGTAAAACATATTTCAAAATAACTAATTAGAAGAATGTATATGAAACTAAACAGAACAATACAATCTATAAAACATCACTCGACAAGGCCATAAGAATAACATGCAAAATGATTTAACCAGAGGCACGAATGAAGTTGGTCGGCAAGATCGTAACATTAACACATAGAGGGAAAGCCAGCAAGGCTGTAGGGAATCTAGAACAGAAAAATAATGATATTAAAGGAATTTTGGACACCAAAATGAGTACGATCAAATTCGGACAAATAGACACAAAGAATTTAAATAGCAAAGATCATTTACTTCCCAAAAGAATAAAGACTATACCCTCACCTAAAAACTCCATAAAGGTGCTATCACATCTTACAGTCCAAAAGATCCTAGATCCTCATCACCTATTCCACTAAATTGCATATAATTATCAATACTCTTTTGATAGTAATTAGACTTACTATTACGTCTTAATATCGCTAATTTCCCATTTCGATGAGTATCTTTCTTAATTAAATCTTTGACCCGATTTGAGAATGGCTTTTCATGCTAAAAACATTTCAATTCTTTCAATCGTCAAAGCTATTTTACTAGATTAAGCATATTTCTGGCTTGTACAAACAAGTACAAATTTTATTTTGAAGGTAATACACATTCATCTTCCTAAAGGGCATGAGCATTGCTAAAATAATATTAATGAGGAGTTTATCAGTTTCAGGCCACTATTTCACCTTAATATCAATAATACACAATTTAATATTCTAAGCCCATGCTTAATAATTCTAGTCTATTCGTGAGAATTTCTTAAACTTCCTCTTAACAAGTAATCCTGACATCATTAGACAACATTAAGATTTTAATTGCACCGATTAACTTAACTAACTATAATTATGTTCTAATTACTAATCCAGGCCCACTAGCACTTGTACACAACTTATATATTCAAACATTTTGGCTTGCATCCTAAATCTTATCCTGGTCATTCCAGTCCATAATTACAATTCGATTCAATTAACTTAAACTTGCATAAGTAATCAGCTTAACATTTTAACCAAACTATATCAAAAGACATCTAATTGTTTAAACAGAATTTTACCTATAATCTCGAATTTAATGTTCTAAGCCCATAATTACTAAATTTATATCACCTTTACGAATTTTACATGTTTTCCTAATAATAATCAATCTTCATAACATCACACAATTTAGATTTTTCAATTATAAATTAACTTAATTTAATGATAATTAGATGCAAATTAACGATCTGAGTCCACATTTCACTTTATATTAAAATCACACACAATCATTCCGGCCCATAATCATAATTTGGTTCAATTAACTTATATTTACATTAGAATTTAGGCTAACAATTCAATCAAATTAAATCGGGAATCAAATTGTCTAATTAATCGATGTTTTACCAAACTAATCAAGTTTGAGGTCAATTCACAATCCAGAACTAGCCTGCATGTGCTCGGATCTACGCCTTGAAAATTCTACCCTGAAGTCATCGAATTGCCATCGCGCACCATCATTGGAGCTAGAAGTTGACAATACCAAAATGTTTGCCATGCTGTGTTGATCAAAAACCCCAATCCAATTTTGGATTTCACTACCGTCTTGCCAATTAATTATACCAAAAACCACCAACCACGCTACCAGCCATCACCATATCCCTTTTCAAATTATCCATTCGTTGTTGCCAGAAACTCTAAATTGAAGATGTCAATTGCTTCTACTTGTCAAGCCCATTAGTTTTCACCCCCTGGTCGCACCCAAATGTCGCCGGAAATGAGCTACTTGTTACCACCACTAGTTTGCTCCATTTAGCCTATCACCATCACCTGTTCAATGGGAATTTATGGGAAAAATGGCTGCCATATTGTTTGAGAGGAAGAGGAAGGTGAGCTTACTTTTGAGTTTCATTGGCACCGGAGGAAGATTGCCGGAGGGGTTAAGGGAGGGTTTGCATGTGGAAATTTGAAGAAATCTGAGGGAGGGGGGGTTTGTAGTTTCCTAAATTCTAAATGGACCCCAAACCTTAATTTCAACTTTCAATTTAGCCCTAAGTTTGTTAAGTGCCTCATTTTAACCTAGTTGACCCAAATTATTAATAGATTGACCCCCAAAACTTTCAAGTTCCTTACAATTAAATCCTTTTCTATTTACGTTTTGAACCCCAATTTTTTTTTTAAATTAAAATTTTAAATTTTAATTTTTAAACCGTACTTTCTCTAATTAAAAATTTAGGGTGTTACACCCATCAACATGATATTGTAATAATATTTGAATTCCAGCAGCTTAATCATGGTTGTTAGGGCATGCAATTGAGTGCAGTTGGTTTGAGCAAGATTTTCAGGTTTACAAAAATAATAACTGCCCATCATAATCTTCTAGTCCCTATAGAATTGTCCCCCAAGATTGTAGGGATTGCAGAGAAATTCAAATGGGTAGTGTCCTTACAAAGTTTTGTTTCAAGATAAAGTCACAAGGAACACTTTTTGAGTGGCACATGTATTACCACTCCCTTCCTACCAAACTCACCCAAGGACAACACTTTTTCTGCAGAAAGACAAAATGGAGAACTTCTTTCTTGGCTTATGTAACAAGACAAATCAAATGTATGACTTCACCTTTGCTTATCCCACAAAGCAAACAACCAAAGCACTTAATTGTACCCCAAAAGTACTCGACTCCGGAAGAACATAGAATAATCAGTAATTTCACTTGCGACTGTGGAAGCCTTTTCGTTTTCATTTCTTATATTGCTTGTCAAATAAGATTATTTCATTACACCCAAGGCTTAGTCATCCTTTTTCCCTATATATATATATATAGATGAAGGCTGCCTGTGCTTTCTCATTTTAGTTAGAATCAAACATATAAAGACCAAATATAAATATCTGCTGCCCCAGCTTTTGAAGGGAATTTATTTCTGAGGTTAGATGGAATACAGAATGATTCCTTCATTGCCTGCTAAAATTCTAATAGGCATCTCTCTAGATGCTGATCAAAGTAGAGAGCTTCTGTGTTGGGCTATCAAGGTTGTAGCTCATCCAGGTGACACCATGGTCGCATTGCATGTTATTGGTATGTCTTGTTCCTTTAATTCTAATGCATTTCCCTGCATTAGCAAGCATAGCTAAAGGGACAACCTGTGACATTTTTCTTGAAAATGTCAAGTGCTTGTTCTTTATGTTGTGCACTATTCTTCACATGTTTGTCTGATGGAACAGCGGCTAAGCCAAACAAGAAAGCTACTTACCAAAGAAAAGAGGACAACATCAGGAAACAATCAACTAGAAAGCATCTAAAACAAATTCGTCAGGCCAAATCATTCATAATATCCATATTGGGAGAACTTTCTAAGACCTGTCAGTCCAATCAGGCAAGCCATCCAAGGCAATTGTGACAATGTTGCTTAATTTTTCCTTGCTAATGCTTTTTGGAAGTTACAATTCATTTAAATTTTGCCATTTTATCAGGTATATTTGGAGGCTAGAGTTGGTTTGAATACTAATGCTGGTAAAGGTCTAATTGACGAAGCAAAAAGCATGGCAGCGGATTATCTCATCATCAGTGCCAAAAGGAACCGGTCAAACAGGTCAGACAGCAACTCATTCTTAAACATTTTGTAGAAGAAAATTTCAAGAATTACATTTGACCTTTTATCAACTAGAATGCCACCTGCGATTTCAAAGTATTGCTATGAGCATGTCCCAGAAGGTTGTTCACTAGTCCTGCTACGCAGAACTAATGTCCAGAAACAAAATTTTCAGACCAACTCGGTATGCATTCAAGGTTAGTCCATATGATGTCTTTTTCTCAACTGTTTGTAACTATATTGTGCATAATTGTCTTGATGTTGCAATGTGTATCAGAATTTCGTCATGAATCCAGCTTCAGGTGGTCAGAAAAGAATTCTTCTTATACTACTGAAAACTCTTTCTCGTCCGAGGAAAATGAACTTTCATCAAATAGAAAGTGCAAAAAGCCATCACCAAGAATAGTTTTTGATATTTGTGAGGCAGAGAAAGCGAGCAGTACTGATGAAGACGGTTCAAACTCAGGGGAATCATGGAGCACAAACGGTACTTCTTTGGTGGCCACTGAATTCAAAGGGAATCCAGAATCCAGGAAGCCCACAACCCCATTTAAGCGAATTTCATCTTTTTTTCGCGAGTGGAACATTATGAGAAAGCAAAATGGCGCTTTCTTCAACAATGAAAAGCAGCAGACTTTGCTGAGGAGCTTTAGCTATGAAGAAATTTCCAGTGCCACAAACAATTTCAACATAGGTACATAAATCACAACTCTTTTTTTTTTTATTTAAAAAAAAAAGAGTATATTTATAGTACTAAAACTCAGAATGAGGAGGGAGCTGGTAGTGACAGTCGCCTTTCCCCAAGTCTATATAATCCCGGGTTATACGTATATTTTCATTAAAATTTAAAATTTTATCCTTTAGAAACAATAAAGTCATTCTTAATATTTTGTAAAAGATCAATCTCGCCCCCCAAGTTCAAAAATTCTTGACTCTATCACTGCTAATACTTATTCCCTTTGCTCATCTTGATGTTGCTAAAATGGCTATAAATAGACAAAATGACAGCGTTTTGGTGCAGAAAATTTGGTGGGACAAGGGGGATATTCAGAGGTATACAAAGGAGATCTTGCAAATGGATGCAGCATTGCAGTGAAACGTCTGGCCAAGGATAATTGCAATGCAAACAAGGAGAAAGAATTTCTTATGGAGTTGGGAATAATAGGACATGTGAATCATCCCAATACTGCTAGATTGGTTGGCTACTGCATTGAGAATGGACTCTATCTCATTTTCAAGTTCTATCCCAATGGAACTCTTTCATCCGCATTGCATAGTATGTGCTCTACTTTATAGATAGATTGTCCTTAGTAACTCGGGACCATCTTTATCAAGAATTTTGAGATTGGCATTTTTCTTAGGGGCATTTGGCATAAAGGGACAGAAATTTTGTTGACTAATTGGGAATCAATGGGTTGAAGAACAAAAAGAGATAAACGGGGATAAAGGAACGATATATTACATTTTGATCTTTAAAATGTTTGTGCATTATTAGATTCTTACCTCAATAATTCAAGGTAATAATCATCTAGTTCAACTTAGGGTAAGACTAAATGAAATAATTTGTAATAATTTGGTGTGGCAGGTGAAAGGTGCAAGCCTCTTAACTGGCCTACGAGATACAGAATTGTCCAAGGAATTGCTAAAGGTTTACATTATCTTCACAAATGCTGCAAACATCGAATAATACATCGTGACATAAAAGCCTCCAATGTTCTTCTAGATCCAGATTACGAGCCACAGGTTAAGTAACCCTTTGTCCTTTCTGTTTCTTTTTTTAAGAAAAATTAATTACATCACATTAAAATAGAGGAAGGGTCCTCATCGATCATTTTTCGCTTACTTAAGAATTGGCTTGAAAAATTCTGGGTTGACAGATTTCTGACTTTGGGCTTGCAAAGTGGCTGCCTAGCAAATGGACTCACCATGATGTTATTCCAATTGAGGGCACGTTTGGATACTTAGCTCCAGAGTATTTTATGCACGGGATTGTGGATGAGAAAACAGATGTTTTTGCATTTGGGATGCTGCTTTTGGAAATTATAACTGGCCGGAGGCCTGTTGACTCATCCAAACAGAACCTGCTTCTATGGGTACTAAAGAAAATCTTTTCTTTTATGTGTGTGTGTATATATATTTGGGAATTATTTTAAATTTTTTTGCACTTAATGCACGACTTACAGCTTGCAATTAAGGGAGTATTAACTCCGTTTGCACAACTAGAACAAAATGAATGCTTCGTAATACTCACTGAATTGTTATTGGGATGGAAATTGAAGGAAAAAAGCATATTTTTATTTTCTATTTTTTTTTCCACGTTAGAATGCATATTGTAAAACTTATATATGATCAGGCAAGGCCCTTAATGGAATCTGGAAAGTTAAGTGAAGTGGCGGATCCCAAATTGGAAGGTAGATATGAAATGGATCAACTCTATAGAGTGGCTCTAACTGCTTCATACTGTGTAAGGCAATCTTCACTATGGAGGCCATCTATGACTGAGGTAATTTCTACAACATATTATTATTGTTTATCTTAGTTTTTTTTTCCTTTTTCCTTTTTTTTTTTCCATTTGGTCGTACTAGAATGTCCTTTATGTTCGTTAAGGCAAGGAAGTATTTCCATTTCATTTAAAATTATACACTCACGATGTTTTGGAACAAAATTTAATCATTTTGAACATTACAAGAAAAAAAATCAGTGAAAATGTATTAATTCATATTCCGAAAGTTGCACAAATTTTATATATATATATATATATATAAATATTAAGTGATGAAAAAATTATTTTGTCACAATAAAAATGCTAATTTTTTTCATTATTAAATTTTGTTGTTATAAAATTAAATTAATTATTACTTAATAAGCATCATTAATAATAAAAATAAAATTTATAGTCATTTAATATGTATTGTTAGCAATAATTTTTACATTATCAATTAATTTTTCATAACCAATTAGTATGATATTTTTGTCGTGGACGTAAAGTTGATTTACATTTGTTCACGTAACAAACAAAAGAGTAATATAATTTTTCACAAATTTTTGTAATTTGGATTTACAATGTGTCTACATGAGTTTATATGCTTCCCAAACATAGTATCGAATGTTTGAAAACTTGTAAAATGTTTGAAAATTTTTTTTGAAAATGAGTTTATAAGCTCCTAAAATAAAATGTAATAATCTTATAAGTTCTTTTAAAATATATATATAAAGTTCCTAACTTATTTTTAAAATTTTACCAAACTCTTTTAATTTTTATTATTGTTATTAACATGTAAAACAATAATGATAAGTAGTTATTTTATTACATTGTAAAACTAATTCAAAATCTTAATATTAATATCAATATATTATTATTTTATAAACTCCAAAATCTTACTATATATATACATATATATCCAAATACTTCAAGTGTATATTTTTGAATAAATCAAATGTGTTTTATAATTCAAAACTATTTTATAAAACAAAAGAATTTACTTAATTTTTAAATAAGTTAAATCAAAGACCCTCTTAATGTTTATAAAAGTATTATTACAATAAATCAAAATTCTCATTATTCTTATACATCAGGTGCTACAACTACTTACTTATGGGCAAGACCTAGAGTTAGCACAAAGTTGGAGAATACCAAAATTTGCAAGTGATGAGATGGATGACTATTCTATGATCTATGGCTACCAACTTCCATCAGATTTAGCTTTGGAGGATATGTGACACCTCAATTCTAGCGAATGAATGTTTTTTTTTTTAAGATTTTTTGTCCTCTTAATGATTTATACATACACATTCACAAAGTAGAAATTGAGGTCCCTTCTAACATGAGAAGATAGGTAGGAGAATGCCCAAATTCCTTTTTGACTAACTCAATCCAATGGTATCTACTTTGTTGATTTTGGTTTTGTCTCTGCAATTATGATATGTCAATTTAATTTATTGTGACTAATTTGGAGATATTTTACAACTTCGATGTCTCGTAACAGTATTTATTGATAAAATTATTCGATTTGGACCAAAGAAAAAAGTATTTCTGTATTGTTATGATTATCATTGTTGACCATTTACTAGTATATCAATTGTGAAAAAGGGTCACAATGTTGGCTGAGAGCTTTCTTCGCATGTGTTCCTTGGATTTTTCCCTTTTTTCCACCCAAAATTGAGCATGCTTTTTCTGAGTATTGGTAAAGATAAAATCATAATAATGACAATGTAAATAAATCATGGTGTGTGGTATGGATGTATGTTGGCTACTGATATAATGTGGATATGATATCTAACGTGTTCAGATATTAAAAAGAAGAAAAAAAAATTTAACACAACACCGTTATGCCTAAAATATAACATTGATACTATAAAGAAACATAATTGATAGCATGTTCTGTATATTTCATATATAACTAGATCTTTTTGCATTATCATTTTAAACTTATAGTTATAATAGAAATCAATTGAAAGATCAAATTTTTCTAAAAGATAATATTACTTCATCAGAATTCACATTCACTTTATTTTCCATTATTAGATTTTATTTTTCCAAATACAATCCCATTATTCACATATTGAATTAAGGTAAAATTCTTGCCGTCATTTGTAACATGAATACCCTTCTCTTTATAATGTTTAATAAAATACATACTTACATACATATATTTATTATTGAACCCTAACTTTATCACATCAAATTTTAGAAAATTAATAATAATTAGTGCATCACTATATTTATATTATGTTATATATTTTCACGTTGTACTTTCATCTTGGTGCATCATAAACAATATCTGATCTACGGAAAAAGAAAAATTGAAAGGCATGTGATCACCAGAGGATATTTAAACTAATGTGACATATCATGTTGCACGACAAGCTGCTTAAAGAAACAGTTGTCCAATAAAGATGAATTCAATGAATTAATGGTCTCGGTCAAACTCTATATTTACACAGGCATGCCCACAGGCACAAGACAAAGGCTGTTCAGGCACGATTATCACTAACAGTCTCATGTCCAAGCCCCGTAAGTAACAGATATATACACTTGTAAGTCGACGTTTCTCGTACGTACACGGACGTATGAATTAGATATTGACAATCTTTAAAAAGATCAAACCCCATTTTATATGATGCATTCATGATTATTGTTCTTTATTTTCATAATAGAACTAAAAGTAAAAATTTTCTCCTTGAGAGAGAAAATTCAATTTTTTTTTTCTAGTTCAATATATAATGGATGATAGATCAATCTACCCAAGTAAATATTTAGTATTACGAGAAAAATGAAACTAGTACCATACTATTTTCCTCTTCAATTAGATTAATTTAGACAAGATAAGAATGATTCCATTAAAATATATATCCAAAATAAACAAAGTATGGAATTCAATCATCAATCCATTTAGGAGTTGGCAGTTATCATTTATAATTACCTATTTTTCTATAGGTTACTTTATTTTAACAGTTAAAGTTCATTTGAGTTCAAATTCAAACTTCACATATATAAGTGTGAGAATGATATCATTCGATCAATTAATATATTATGTTATTTTTGTTTTTATATCAAATTATTTTAAACCTAAATCTTGTTATTTTTAATTTATAAATCACAGTAAGTTAGCTATTTATAACTTCAAAAACTTTGAAAATTGGGTTCCGTAGAATAATTTCATCTATGATTTTCACATCATATTTTGACTTCAAATGTTTATTCATAGGCCTACGTAAGTTGTATTAATATTCCACATTGATAAAATAAATAAATTGTAATCTCTACATATAATTTTAAGCAATCCTCACATCTTGTATTATTTTTTTGAGTTGAGTTAAGCCCAAAATTTATTTTTCAATTATTTGAATCGTCGAATTCTTTTTGATACTCAATTGGATTGCAATATGTAGAACTATAATCAAATCGAAAATACTCTAATTTATGCCTCAAACTTTCTCTGGTGGCCAAATTGTCCCTATGCGGCGCAAAGGATCAGTATCTGAATGTGGAAGGGGCATAATTGGTCATCTGAGTTATACAGTTCCATGTGTAATGGTAAAAGTCAATGTGGTCCTTCAACTTTTAAGTTATTGTCATATTGACACTCATGATACTGGTAAAGCTGACAAGAGGATAGTTTTGTTCTCGTCACATATATATATATATATATATATATATTGATAAAATAGTTTAAAGTTCACGTTTTTTATATAAATTTGATTAATTAAATTGACTTGAGTTTGACCAAAAAAATTAATTATCCATTCAATCTACCGGGGCGCCCCACGGTTTTGCCAATAAAATTTAACATTACACATGCTCCATCCATAACCTTGGTTGGTGCCATAACAAAATCCTGCGTTCCATAGTTGTAAATTATTTGACAGTTATCTTAATTTCTTGACTCTTATTAATTAAACATCAAAGAATTTTTTTACTAAAATTATGTAAGAATCTAAACACGTATCTTGAATTTTAAATGAGTTCTCATCATTTAATATATGAGCATAGAGCTAATCGTAAATGAGCATATAATAAATCCTTTCAACATCGAAGGCAATTTATTGATTGACTTTGAACAATATCATTATTCTTTCACAGAAACATTAATAAAGTATCAACCAGATCCTTCCAACTTATCTTTTTCACAAACAATTGTTCTCACGACTTAATAACCTACCTTGCACGACTGAAATAGCTTTATTTGACCTTGAAATCTATCATTTGATGATGAATTGATCTCGAATTTGCATATGTATTGTATTGCTCAGCCAATAAAGATAAAATATCGGAGATATTTTTATCAATTTTTAGCATTATATTAAATATTAAAGAAACAAAAAATCGATAAAAACACCAAAAAGAAAAGACAATCAAAATCGACTAATCAACGCATCCATCGATGACTTCTTTTGGCAAGGAAGAGTAGTGGCTAAAGTGAATAGGGTAAGATGTTTCACCCAAACCAAAAAACAAATCCATTTGCAGGATAATCAACTATTTTGAAGCAGATGGTGCTGATGTTTGCACCTTGAACTTTCTGTGTCTTTTGCAAGTCTTTCAATAGGACAAAAATTAATAGATGGGAGTGTGCGAGTGGGGGCAGACTTTAGTGTTGGATTTGTGAAGTTGACTGGGCTGGGCCCACCAAAAAAAGGTAGTGCAGGATGAAAGAGGTCCCCCCCCATCCCATATACAAAACCAATTGGGCCACACCGCACGTGAACTTCATGTGATCTTGGGACCTTTTTTATTGCGGAGGCGCCCACTTGTATTATTGTTATTGCTTGTACTTTTCCCAACTTATTAAATAAAAAATGCATGGATAACATTTTATTTTTTTTAGTTATTTGTTAATATATATATATATAGTTGAATTAATAAGAATACTTTTTAAGAAACCCGAAATCCTGAAATTTGGGACTACTTATTTGTATAATATGATGCATGTCAGAGGCATAAATGTTTTTCATATTTTCCCAATCTTAGTATATACTTGCAACACTTCTTGGATTTAAATTTTTAATAAAAAAAATTGTAGTTTTGTTCTGACTTCTTATATTAAAATAATTAATTTAGGGAAGTGCTAAATCTCATCCAATGTGAAAGTATTTTACTTATTGGGAAAGTATAAATGAAAAAAAAATTAAAAATAAAAGTAATGATAATTAGAATGTATTTGTAAAAGTAAACTTTTAAAATTTTATAACGTAGACATGATTTAATGGAACCTAATTAATTATAGGATTGATATACTACTTTCGCCATTAATCTTTTGAAATATGAGGATTACCCCCACAATAGTGTTAAACTATAACTTACCACTCCTAGATATACTTTGGATACTTCGTATTTTGTACAATGATAATTTTAAAAAAATAGGAATTTAACCATTTAGAATATTCTAAAGTATTGTACTTAATCATGTAATCCTTATCTTGGTAAAATAAAGTGGAACATTTAATTTCATAAAGAAATACAACAATATTTTGATGAAATATCCACTTTATTATACCCAAATTACGATTTACTGAAAACATACAACGTTTTATTATAGTTGTTGGTTAAATACGCATTTTTAAAAGTTCAAAGAATAAAATACAATACGTTTAAAGTGTTTCATCAAGGAACAGAACTAAAAGATATTTGGCTACATCTAAATAAATTTGCGGATGCTTGCAAATTTCAAAAGGTCAAAGAAAATAAAATCAACACAATAATTTAAAGTACATATTCAATAGTTGATTGATTTAATAATGCTATTTTTATATATATAATTTAAGGTTAGAAGTTCTAATTTTAACGAATATTTAATATATATATATATATATACATGCATGTATTAATTAGAGAGAGAGAAACATATTTGCCTTTCATCCTAAATATAATTATATTTATTCTATAAATAATCACTCTCCTCAGGTGTGAAGAAAATAATAATTATAAATCTGTTACTACAAAAAAATCTTTTTTTGAGAACTTACAAATAATGAATTTATTTTTCAACAAGACAATATTATTCTATTATTAAAATTGAATCAACTTATTTGAAGTATTTTTTATCCACGTAATGAACCCATTTGGGTTCAAACTCTAAACCTTCCACACAATAAGAAAAACTTTTACTACTAGACCACAAGCCACTCGATAGTTTTTTAAAAAATTTATAATGATGAAATTATCCTTTTAATAAAATAATATTATCTTACCACAAAAGAAACTAAATTCTACCTAATGTAAGCTAGATATTCCCCCAAGTTTTAACACCCACAAAATTTTTGTACCTAATCCACCTAGTCCCTAGTCATATTCAGGTTTTAAGAAACTGTACCTTGTGCATTCGCTAAATCTTAACATACACAAAGTCTCGTTTTCACATTATATTTAAACAGGAAAACGACGTTTTTAAATAAGTTGAAAATCGTACCTCTAATCTTAAAACTTCTCCTTTAACACGTTTTGCTCTTTTTTCCCCGTAAAAAAACTTACACGTTCGGAAGACGGAAGATGGAAACGATGTTAGGGGCTGTTTGGTTCTCTTTTTTTTTTTTCATTTTTATTTTTATCATTTTTAAAATTTAAAAAATTAGTTAATAGAAGTGAGTTGAAAATTAATTTATATTTGGACGAATTATTGAAAAAATAATAATTATGTTAGTTTTGAATAGGTTGTACATGGAGAGAGGGAGAGAGAAATAATACAATATAGAAAGAAGATATATAGATAATTGGAAGAAGATATATAAATTATTAAAAATTATATTTTAAAAATAAAAATAAAAATAATATTGAGTGAAAATATATAAAAAGTTATATATCTTATTTTTGAAATAATAAAAAAAAGTGAAAATGAAGTGTTGAAACGAAACCAAACAGCCTCCAAAAGTATTTCTATCAAGCCAAAGTCATAACACAATAACGTTGCCATTTAATATAAGACAAACTGACAAAGAAAATCTTTTATAATAAAATTTATACCAAGAGCTTATTGATTTTTATTTCCATGTTCGAATATTAAAAGGATTAAACAGAGTTCTTATTAATGCCCACCATATAATAAATTAAAAATGGTAGGTTAATTACCAGTATTAGTTGCCCACTCCCCATTATAATAAATTTCGTTTTGTCTCCAAATTGTAACTCGTCATTATTTTAAATATCTAATAGAAAGCACATGATCAATTAATGTTGCCTTTATATCCCTAAAAATGTCCTGTCAAAAATAAATGAACCATATATTATTGTTGTTATTTGAAGGAAACGTTCACTTTGAAAAGAAATTATAATATTAATGGCAAAATGTTAAATAATAATATTAAAGTTGTTCCTAATAGTTTGTAGTAAATTTCGGAAGTTTTCATTTTGTTAAAATAATGAAGTTTTTAACGAACTAAGTAGTAATAAAATTGTATTTAAGATATCACTTTTAACACTTAGTATAATGACAATTTAGTGACACAATAAATATACTCATAAATTGTTGATAAATTCTTTTTTACATTGAGTTGTTACCCTATATGTGTAACCAATTTCCAGTAGCAACAATTTATGTAAACTCTTGTACTAATTTCTAAAAGTAACTATTTATGTATAAGTTTTGTTGCTATTAAAATTGTAAAAATTATTTTTATAATAAAAGAAACAAAAATTAGATATATTTTACTAATGGTATTTTTAAAACTCTCACTTAACCTCTTATCACTAATGTACTTTTGTCTTTCATTGATATATTATCTTTGCTACATATCATTCACTTGGAGTTCGTTTGCTTGCTTTGATATTGTATAATAAATACACAATTCAACTCAATTTTAATGTTTAATTCATTTTTAGAAGCTATTGATATAGTTATGGCCCGATATGCATTTAAGGCTAAACTTGACATGTGTATCAATGCCTTTCGGTGGGATATGTTCCAACATCAATTAGAAATAAGTTGTAGTTTATCAAAAGTCATTTTTGCTCCTCCCATATAAAAATGGGAAAATTTAGTTAATGTGAGGATAATTTCAAAAATTGCATATATGATCTAACAGGATAGTCATGCCAAGGAAACAATCAAAATTGGTATCGAGTTATTTAGAGTATGCAAATAAATATTAGATATAATGCACGATAATTCACTATTTATCCCAATTTTGTGTATCATACCTAATCCAACCACATCAAACAAACTAGCTCTTAGAAGAAAACTATTAAATTTGACTGGACAAGGAGAAATTAGTGATATTTCTAGAGTAAATAAAAATCAAAACATAAATATTTTTCTAATATAACACATTATTAGTGAAAAATCGTATGTTTAAATCAACAAGGATGTATCCTTGATTGAGTATGTATTCATCAACGTATAAAGTAGGCATACTTAAAAATCTTTATATCCACTTTACGTAATACTCCCTCTGTTTTTTTGAAGAAAAAAAGTGAGATGATTCATATGGTTCAAGAGTTTTGGATAATAATTCGCTAGCCTCTCATTATTATTTACACTTGTAAATGACGTGAAAATATTGCTTCTTATTTCAAGAACCAAAGATTTTGTATGAAAGGGAACAAAGATCAGAACATGACCAAAATTGTCTTTATGGATTTGAACATGCCGAACTAAGTTAGGCTAAACCATGTTTGTGGACAACATCGGACATGTTTGGTGACATCTTCTTTCTATCCTATAATATTTGGCTAAATTTATTTAAAATATTTCATAAATTTTTATATCTTATAAAATATTTTAAAATAAAAAAAAAGTTTTAACACTAACTTTTTAAAGTCTTAAAAATTGATTATAGATCTTGTTATTATTACTAAATAAGTTTATAGGATCCCACTTGGGATCCTGTATTCCATTTTGTATTTTATTTTCTATTTCAATTTAATATATATATCTTGTATCTTATTTGGTTATAAATTCAACCAAAATTTTGTTATTCTTATTCAATTAAAATCTGAATGGAGTCTAGGGGTGTTCACGGGTCGAGTTGGTTCAAGTTTGGGGGAAAAATGAATCCAAACCGATTATTTTTAATTGATTTGGGTAGGGTCAGGTTTCATCATTTTTAATTTCTGAACCTGAACTAAACCAACCCGATCTAAATTGGATTGGTTTGGTTTGGGTAATCAGGTTCAAGGGGGAAAAAAAGAAAGAAAGAAGAAGGAGGTGGAGGATGAGGAGAAAGCACCAATTGTAATTTCGTTAGTTCTTTAATTAGGAAAGCAAGATAATTAAATTATTTTCAAAATATTCATCCAAATTCAAAAGCATATGGTATTATACAAGAGCACTGCAAGTTATAATTATTATAAATTATCTTCTTATTTATTATAAGCCATGATTGATATTATGAAATTTCAAATTGAAATATCAATTGAACATTAAATGCAAATATAAATAACAAAAGTCATAATTTAAAAAAAATAATAAATTTATTTTAATTAGTCGAGTCGGATTGGATCAGGTTAGGTTGGTGAAAGTAAAATTCAAGAATCGAACCAAATATAATCGAGTTTAATCGAATTTTACCCAATCAAATCAAATTACTCGAATCAAACTGAACTAATTAAATTTATTCGATTTGGATCATTGAATTAATTGAATCAAGTTGATTGGATAAACACCCAATCAATCATCACCTAACCCTATATTTTCCCTTACCTAACCTCCTTTACGAATTAAAAGCTGAAAAAATCATTTTAGAATTGAAAAGGACCCCCCAGCCAACCAGAAGCCAGATTTAGATCCACTCTGCCATACACCAAGACAAATATTTGGGCACATCAATAAAATATTGCAGTTCTACATGTATAATTTCTAGATTGTTCTCATCTCCACAGTTATTTTATTATTCTAATTTTTTATCCATAATTTTTATAATCTTTTCTGCACATTCTTGAATGTCTTCTTCCTCCTATCACCTTTTCTTCCAAGTAACTCAAAAACTGCAAAATTTCTTTTGTTGAGTTTTATCCCTTAAAAAAGAAAAGAATTTTTAATATCTCCGTTAAATTCAATAAAAAAATAGAGCAAGGTAATACATTATATATGGGGAATTAATGCTTATTTGTAACATATAAATAGTCGCATTATTTCATGTTTGAAATAATTTATTAAATCTTACATTCCTAAATCGAATTGAAAAAGAATTAAATAACTTAGGAAAACATTTAAATTTAACAAATAATTGTTTAACTTTTGAGACGAAAATAGAAACAGAACCTACACCTTTGATTTTAATCCGCTAATGGCGCTGAACCAACTAATACATAATCACCGAATTGTTCCAAAGTGAGCTTAATGAAAATTGTTATTTTTCAAAAGAAAATCAAAGAAAAAAGTCCATTAAAGTGAAAAACTAAATTCAAATACAAGTTGACTACTGAAAAGCCCTTCAACAAAAAGTAGCTGGGCTTTTCAGATCATTGCAGATACAGATACAATTACAGCAGTAGCATTTTGCCTGGATTTCCAGTCAGATATATAGAAAAAAGTAGTAGATTCTTCACTAATACTAATATAATCTGCCTTCAATTATTTCGCACGGCGTGGAGAAAGAGATCTGACTGAAAATTACTGATACGAACGGCATTTTGATTCAATTTTTTTTCCCCGTCAAAACGACGGGACGATGCCAAATCTTGCGTCGCCGATGAAATTACCATGGCCGGCGCCAAAAATCCGGTCGATATCAGACTCCGCGTCGGTTTTCTTCGCGAAGCGACCCTTGATTCTTGGCCGGGTTTCGGCGTAAGCCTTCCGAGACGCGTAGCGAATTGTCTTCTCGAATTTCCGGTTCTTTCTCTTCTCCTTGTACCTTAAAACCCTTGCTTCCCTGTCGATCCCGGCAACCTGGGAACCTTGATTTCCGCTCAGATCAAAGCTTGAATTGATGTTTCGCGCGAAAGGGTACGATATTTCCGACAGGGAGCTTCCATCAGGCACGACCCCAACGTCAAGAGAGGAGGAAGAAACCTGAAAATTTTGTGTGTAACTAGTTTAATTGATTGCAATAATTACAATTTAACTAGTGCATAATGGTAAAAAAAGAGAAATTACACTGTGGCTGAGAGATGGTGTGGTGTAGCTGTTGTTGTAGGAATTGATGTTGGATCTTGTGAAATCGATCTCGAACCGGTTTTCCGATGAGTGATCATGAGTTAATCGAGCCGGAACAGGCGGTTTGATGGTTGTCTGCACAGGGACAACGCTGTCGCCGTAAGGCTGTGATGTAATTTGGTAGTTATCAAACTCCAGGAATTGATCCGAGTCCTGGAACAATAATTCCATGGATTTTAAGTCAGGGGTCTCGGCAGGATGTTTGGCTGCAATTATCGGGCTCATGGAAATCCACGAATCAGGGACGTAGCCGTTCTGTGCTATGCTAGTGTCAAATTTCCTGTCATGGTCGCTCGGGGGAGCGGCAAATAAGTTAGTAGTGCAGTCGCTGACAGGTGCCAAAAGGCTGGCGGCCGTGGACTTCATCACAACGGATTCCGCCGTGTCGTAGAAGGGAACCACCGGGACACGCTCGTGGCGGCTGGCCAGGGGGTTGGCTGAGTGTATGTCGCTGTCACAGGTGACGCAGAGTGCGGCCGCGTCTGCCTTGCAGGTGAGGGCGGCAGGGGCCTGCTCGCAGACCTCGCACATCCACACTCGCTCGTGTTTAACACACGCCACT
>JACGDI010005378.1:584874-609536 GCA_014898725.1 Jacaranda copaia
ATGTCTCTTCATGAAACTAAGGTGAAATTTGGATGTTAAAAGTTGTAAAGGGTAACAAACAGTCGAGAGAGCCAGCCAGATCACGAGAAGTCCACTCTTAGTTCCTTTCTAAGCCAAAAAGAAATCTTTTAGTAACTTAACCAATTTTTTTTATGTTTCTTGTCTTCCCTCTTCGCTACAATTTGCGTCAAAATTTCCTATTTTATTTCATATTTTTATTTTTTATTTTATTTTATAAATATATATCATGCGTATTAAATATTTTTTTATAAAAATAATTGATTAAATATTAAACACATTTAGCATAAATTCAACAAATTAAAATAGAAAATAAAACATAAAATATAATAGAAAATTCAAAGTGATACAAAAAATAATTATTATAAGAATAATTACTAGTGTATTAAGAATGGAATGTAACAAGTTAACATCGATAATTTTCTTGAAGCATATGTGATATGAGATAACCCAATAGGCCCAACAAGCCCAACATCAAGTGAGATAGCCCAGGAGGTCCAACATCAAGTCTGTTTGGTCGACTTATATCGACCTCACTTGACAAGATCTGCGGTAGACCCGCATCGACCTCAGGACCACTCCAGTTGTTTTGACAGTCAGCTTTGGTCGACATGTATCGACCTCAAGACCCGCTCCGGCGTTGACTTAGATCTTCGCCGCATTTATTAGTCTGACAGGCAGTATGCCTCTACATTAATGACACGTGATAACTGATATAGTCGCTGCCACCAACTCTGCCAACCTTGCCACCACCTTTGGCAAAGAGGCGCTTCTAGAGATACTATTCATTCAGAAAAATATGAGATTTAGCCACCTGAAACAGTACTAGGATCTAAACATGGAATGACCACCAACCCTTTGGCAAAGCTAAAAGTCAGTACACCTAATAAGGGTACCATGGTCAAATCACGCCTGGAGATGGCTATAAATACTTCATACTTAACCATGCTCAAGGTAATGCCAAATACGCCATAAACATTCTATACTTTCAGTATTCTGTTCAATTTTTATATTTCGATCAAAACTTACTTGAGCATCGGAGTGCCTTAGCCGGGGATACCTCAGCTAATTTAACGTGTGTTGTGGTTGCAAATCTCAGACCTTAAGAGATATACAGCTTTGAGTACTCGACCTCCCTGATCGAATTTATCCCAAATCTCAAACCTTAAGAGAATATGCCAATGCATTGGTGCAAGAACGACCTGGGTCAATGGAAGAGTTGCTTGACCTAGCAGAAAGGTACATGACATAGGAGGAAATAAACAAGCTCAAGTTTGGATCTTTTGAAGTCGAGAAGAAAAAAAAGGAGAGAGACGACCAGAAACACAAGAAGCTAGGTCGATCTCCAATCAAGCATTTCCACGACTATACGCCATTGAACATCTCGAGGAAGGAGATCTTTTACTCCATCCAGTATGATAATCTCCTTAAAAAGTACAGAAAGCTGACGGAGACTAAAGTCATGAAGAAATCAAAGAAATACTGTCACTTCCATAAACAAAAAGGGCACGACATGGATGAATGCTTTAATCTCTAAGATGAGATCGAGAGATTGATCAGACAGGACCACCTCAAAAAATACATAGCCATGGACGCTCAGACTGAAGAGGGCAAAATCAATCGAACTCCCAATAAAGAAAAGTCAGTTAACCCCAGGAAAGAAGATAAAAGAAAAAAGCCCATCGAAGAGGATCGCCTACCTATCAAAGGGGTAATTAACACGATTGCAGGAGGTCCCACTAGGGGGACTCTAAGTTCGCTCAAAGGCAAATGCAAAGGAGGCTTGAGTCTAATAAAGCTTTGCCTATTGAGACAACTTTTCACCTCACAATGAGCGTAGAACCCATTTCATTCACCGATGCCAACCTGGCCCATCTCGAGGGCAGGAATGTCAATCACAAGATAGACTTTCTGATAGTCCTATCCGTGGAAATTGCAAACTTTGAGGTGCGCAAGGTTTTGATTGACAACGCTAGCTCGGCGAATGTCATCTTCTTATCCATTCTAAAGAGGATGAACATGGGCAAATTAAAGTTCGAACCTGTGCATACATCGCTAGTCGGATTCGGGGGATCGAAGATCATACCGGAGGGGTCAATCAACTTGTCCATATCTTTTAGAGAGGCCCCTTGAAGGAGAACATTAATGCTAAATTACCTTATAATCGACGCCCCATTTGCCTATAATGTCATCATAAGCCGACCTTCCCTCAATGACTTCAAAGCCATCATGTCTACTTATCATCTGAAGGTCAAGTTTCCAACCCTAGCAGGCACAGGTGAGCTTTTGTGCAACTTGAAGAAGGCATGAAGATGTTACAATATCTCAATCGAGTCAATCGAGCAAAAACCTCAACCGCAGCTGAAGACTTCGAGAGATGCCTCTGTAGCAGAACTCGAAGAGACCCAGGTCAGCAAGAAGCGAAAGCTAGAAGATACTAAAGTGGAGAATATTAGGGAGTTTAAGGTCATTGAGGTCAAACAGGGTAACCCCAAAAAGATGACACGTATTGAAACAAACTTGGGCCCCCACTTGGAGTGTCTCACTGTCGATTTCCTAAAAAAAAATATTGACGTCTTTGCTTGGAAGGCATCTGACCTCCAGGGATTGACCCCAACATTATTGTGCATCACCTTAACACTGACCCCTCGTACAAGCCAGTTAGACAAAAGATAAAAACATTCAATGCCGAGAGGACGCAGATCATTGAGGAGGAGGTTAGAAAACTCTTAGATGTAGGGTATATTGTAGAAATTCAATATCCTTCTTAGCTTTGTAATATTGCCCTAATCCCAAAAACTAAGAGACAATGGCGAATGTGTAATGATTTTACTAATTTAAATAAAGCATGTCCTAAAGATCTTTAGCCCCTACCTTAGATATATTTACCAGCCGATTCAACTGCTGGGTGTAAATTATTAAGTATGATGGATGCATTTCAAGGCTATCATCAGATCTTCATGGCACCTGAGGATAGGGATAAAACATCTTTGTTGTTCCTAATAAGTTATATTACTTCCTTGTTATGTCGTTTGGATTGAAAAATGCTAGGAAAACTTATCAGCAGTTAGTTAAGTTAATTTTATGTTCAAAGAAGAGATTGAAAAATCTATGAAAGTTTACGTCGATGACATGACAGTCAAGATTAAAAAAGCCTAAGACCATTTGCTCGACCTCAATTATACTTTTGGGATTCTAAGAGCATTTGGATTGAAGTTGAATCTAAACAAATGCACATTTGGGGTTCAAGGAGGAAAATATTTGGGCTATATGGTCAGCCAAAGAGGTATTGAGGTGAATCTACAGAAAATTAAAGTAGTCTTAGATGTTACCGCTTCGAGAATAGTTTGGGATATTCAGAGATTGATGGAGAATCGTGGCTTTGGGAAGGCTCATCGCAAGATTGGCCAACAAAAGCCTCATATTTTTCAAAATTCTCAAGAATGCTAGAAAAATGAATTTCAATGGATGAAGCAGTATGATCGGGCGCTGATCGAGTTGAAGCAATATTTGGCCTCATCCCCGATGTTGGCGAAACCCGAGCTAGGAGAAATACTTCAGATATATTTGGCAATCTCAGAAGCATCGATTAGTTTAGTATTGTTATCGACTCGGGATGGCGACTATTAACTAGTCTACTATTACAGTAAATCACTCCAAAGGCTAGAACATAATTATTTAGAAATTGAGAAATTTGTGTTAGCATTAGTAATTGCTGCTCGAAAGTTGAGACCATACTTCCAGTCTCATTCTATTATGGTGCTAACCAACCAACCATTGAAACAGGTGTTAGCAAAACTCAATACATCAGGCAGATTGACCAAGTAGGGGATCGAGCTGAGGGAGTTCAATATTAATTTTCAACCACGAACGGCCATCAAAGCGCAGGTACTTGCTGACTTTATTACAGAGTGAGTCAACTTGCCTGAGAAGAATATCCCAGCCCCTTTTGTTCGGAACTTGCACATTGATGGGTCATCGACCACATCTGGAGGTGGAATAGGGGTTGCACTTCGCTCCCCAGATGCTAAGGAGTATGATTTTGCAATCAAATTGGATTATACAGCCACAAACAATGAGGCTGAGTACAAAGCCCTACTGGCAAGAATGAGAATGACGCTTGAGCGAGGGGTCAAACACTTGGTTGCGATTACAAACTCCTAGTTAGTAGCGGAGCAGGTCAAGGGAAATTTTGAAACCAAAGAACAATCAATAACCTGGTACCTGGCTGAAGTAAAAAAGTTGTAGCAATCATTCAAAAGATTTACTATCAGCCAGGTCCCTTGATTTGAGAATGAATGGGCAGATGCTCTCTCGAAGTTTGCCAGCTCCATCAAAGGAACAATAGATAAGAAAATCACATTTTTGGTCTTGGATAAGCCATTAATTGCACTCTTTGATGAGAACCTAGTAACAACCATTGAGGAGACAACAGTTTCTTGGCAGATCCCAATAAAGCTATATTTCAGCCAAAGCACTATCCCCGATGATAGGAATGAGGCTCGGCACCTTCGAGGTCAAGCCTCCAAATTCGCCCTCAACGAGCATGGCCAATTATACAAGAGATCCTTCGTCAAACCCCCCTTGAGATACTTGGATTAGGATCAGGCGTTGGAAGTATTTCAAGATGTTCATGCAAGCATGTGCGGCAACCATTCTAGAGGGAGGTCCCTTGCCCACAAAATAATCAGGTATGGGTATTTTTGGCCAACATTGTTGAAAGACTCCGTGGATTTTGCATGCAAATGTGCATCATGCAAAGTCCATTCTAATTTGCCACACCAACCAACCGCGCCGATGGTTAATATCCAGATTTTCTGTTCGTTTGATCAATTGGAAATTGATATAGTGGGCTCTTTATCGAAATCAACAGGGCAGCAAAATTTTATAATTTTAGCGGTTGAATATTTTACCAAGTGGGTTGAAGTCAAGGCTGTCCCTAAGATAACGAACACGGTAATAAAGAATTTTATATGAAAAAATATCATTTGCCATTTTAGCCTACCTAAGGTCCTTATTTTAGATAACGGTACTCAGTTCCAGAGTAAGAGTACAAGAGGTTGATGTGAGGCCCCGGGAATTACACAATATTTCACTTCGGTGGGCAACCCTCAGTCGAACGGTCAGACCGAGGTGACTAATCAGACTGTCCTCGATCAATTGAAGGCCATAATTCAAGACACCGATGCAAATTAGGTAGATGACCTACCCGACATGCTATGGGCTTATAGGAAAACTCCCTGAATGGGCACAGGTCATACCCCTTACAACCTAGTTTATGGGTCGGAGGCAGTCATCCCTTCAGAATTGATCTAACATACTGCTTGGGTCATTCATTTCCACCCATTAAGAAACACTTCGGAGAGGAAGCTTGATCTCAAAACTATCAACAAGCGACGACAGGAGGCTTACAACACCATGCAGCACTACATGTTGAAGATGGTCCAAAATTATAATAGAAAGATCAAAAAGCACCGTTTCAATGTTGGAGATCTCGTCCTCAAAAAAGTGGAGGTCTCCAAAAATATGGGCAAGCGTGAACCAAAATGGGTGGTCCATACTCTATTATCAAAATAGCAAAGCACAATGCCTATAGGTTGGCCAACATGCAAGGAGAGGAACTCCCCCGCCAGTGGAACGCCATCAATCTCATAAAGTTTTATATTAAAAATGTATAGTATTTATCTTTGCAGCCTTTTGGCTTGAATAAAATTGCAATTATATTGGCTTGATTGTTATCTTTAATAATTTTAGTTAACCCCGTAGTCGACGACTAAGCAGCCCCTTACTGCAACCTAAATGGCTCCCGGCCATCAAAGTTTTTAGTCAACCCTGTAGTCGACGACTAAGTAGCCACTTACTGCCACCTAAACGGCTCCTGGCCATCAAAGGCTCTAGTCGATCCCGTAGTTGATGACTAAGCATCCCCTTGCTGCCACCTAAACGACTCCTAGCCATCCAAGTCTCTAGCCGATCTCGTAGTCGACAACTAAGCAATCCCTTGCTACCACTCAAATAGCTCCTAGTCGTCCAAGTTTTTAGTTGACCCCATTATCGATAAATAAGCAGCCCCTTGCTGCCACTTAAATGGCTCTTAGCCGTCCAAGCTTTCAGTCAACCCTAAGTGTTTAGTCGACCATCTAGTCGATCTTCATGCTAACGAACGAGCTTTTCTAGGTAACCATCTAATTTTTGTCAATCCTATAGTCAGCATTAGATGTGACTCCTTTTAATGGGTAATTAACTCCAAGGGTTGAACAAATAATCGACCAAGAATATTAAGCAATCGACAATATAGTCATACAACACAATTGCTATGCAACAAGCAAACAAGTACTCTCCTCATTATCAAAATGGGAATTAAAGGTTATGAATAGCATAACAGGATGGAAATGAAAAGGAAAGTATGCCTTTATTCATCACTCACTAGTAGGTTACAATCACACAAAAAAAAAGGCTGGTTCAGTTTTGTTTCAGTTCTAGCTAAGCTTTTCTTGCCCGCCTTCAGCCCATTTTGAGTTTGATTCTAGCGCCACACAGGTGAGCGGAAAGACTGCTTGGAAAGGTTCAAAAGGTCCCAGGATGTCACCCATAAAATTAGTCGATCGCAGCACGTTCTGCGCTAAGTCGACCTCTTCATCCTTCATTTGGGCTACGAGGTCTTCTACGAATGCGAATTCATCGGATATCTGCTCTAGCCTTGCATAGACCTCAACCTTCTTCTTTTGTGCGTCAGTTAGTGGCACATCAGGTGCAGCAGCAGTAGATTCGCCCTCTGGGGCCCTCTCGACGCCGCCCTCCTCTAGCTCAGGATAAGGCTCCAGTCTTTTATTCCGTATGAGGCTCATTCGGCTTCTATCCTCAACTCGAAAAGCATAGCTCAAGTGCTCGAGTTGCTTGATGGCCTTATGGAATGCTTCACGAGCATCATCAAGCAATGCAACCGCACTGGCATTCTGGAAAGCCGTACTCACTACGAACTGTTCAACAGCTTTGCACCGCACCGTAGATAGATGCCGGAGGAAGGCCTCTTTAGCTTAGCTGGTCGCTTTCGTATGACCTCGAGCTCGACCAGAACTAATGCTCACCTACAAGTCCAGCTGGTTCTTCTTTATGATATTGTTCATTTGACTTCGATCCTCGACGGCTTGGACCAACTGCTGATCCTTTGAGTCGAGCTACTCTTGGAGGTCGGCTATCTTCTTATTCAACTACTCAACTCGGAGTTGGCAAGACTCGAGTTGCACCTTCAGTGTTTCCATCTCCTCTTCTACCTCCAACTCCTCCTTAGCAGCCAATGCCATCTTGAATCGCCGGTACATGTTGTAGCCCAGTTGTCCTATCTAAAATACAACAATGTCATTTTTCACACCAATATGTGCATAAGAGGAAAATTGCGGTCGAGACTATTGATCTCATACTTACCACATTATAGTAGTAGGACATTACCTTAATTATTTCGAGCTTACTGAGGTTCATCAGCTTTCGTTGGTTGTTCATAAATAGCCCTAAGGTCATCCACTTTAGAGCCTTGGCACTCGTCGACCCTCCTTAGATGCTAGAGTCGAGTTAGTTACCTCCCTATTTTGGTTGGTGGCGAATCGGAGAGAGGATAATCGAGGAAGCTAGAATAGCAGACCATCACCCGATTTTCCAAATAGGTCATAACTTGTCGCAACCTTTTGCTTCCCCTTACCCCCAGTGGCCTTCTTTAGTGCCAAACCACCCTATTCAACCATTTGCCTCTTGCCCCGATCCACAGGGTTGCTATGCACGGGCTCATCTTGGTGAGTAGATTGGGTTGCAAGAGCCTGCTCGATTTGGGATGGGGGTGGTGCAGACGTCGACCTTGTGAAACTTGCCTGCTCAACTGCACTTTTTTGTCGAGTGGCAGTAGCTTGATAGCATTCCTCAACCTTCAACGCCCGCACTTGGGATTCATTGTGACTGCAGACCATTATTTTATCATGACCTGCACAGGCAAACAAATTAAGCAAATAATCAGAATCAAGTAGAAAGATTAATGTTCAATCAAAACAATCGACGAAAAGTTTCTACCTAGTTGATCGCTCGCAGGCAGGTCGAGTTGGGCAAGTGATAGGCCAGCTAAAATCAAACACCTCTCTTCGATCAAAACTGAGGCCTCCATTTGCCCAAATCTGACCAAATCTTGGATGAAAGTGTTGGGCCAGTTAGGTGTTTGGTTTCTGGGCATCTCCATAGGCCCTCTCCACCAGCCCCTTGGAATGGCAAGAACCCCCAGCCCTCAAATGTAAAAGAAATATTTTTTCTACTCATGCCCATAAGAAGAGGCAGGGGACACCAAAAACTTTCGCCAGGGTCGAGTAGTCAGTTAATAGAAACCAGACTCTTCAGTGCTGCTCGACTTTCAAGAAATAGGTAGGTGGAATAAATTTGAGAAATTAGCAAAAGATGCAAGCTAGTGGTATAAGTGCATTAGCACGGCAAAACTGTACAGTATGGCAAAATAGTTCAGGAGTAATTGGGTAATGCAGACTTCTAGACCTAGTAAGAGTTTGACTATTCGTTGGGTGAGCAAAAATCTAAGGCCGTATTTTAACCCCTCCTCGAACATAGTTATAAACTCCCGAGGAGGTCGATGCATCCTACCCCGAGTCCTTGGTTCTATCAGTTCATACTCTTCAAGGATGTGGTATGCTGCCCTAATACGGATTAAGTCAGCAGCAGTTATCTTAAAGGCTATTTCGATGTATTGGTCGGGGGTAAACAATCAGCCCTGGGTTATAGGCACATTACTAGGGCCAGCATCCCCCTTCGAAATAATCCTAACATTGCTCAAGCTATGGAAATTGCTCGAGCTAGAGCTATCACCCGTGGATGAACTTGATTCACTCCCACGAGATGTTTCAGATATACTCTCCGCCCCAGTGTCCCCCTCATGAGCCACACTCTCTGACCTAGTGTTATCATAATCTGAACTGGTAGACATGCTTCTACAAATGAAAGGTAGAAAAGAACAAGAACAACAGAGGCACTTACAATAAAAATCTCGAAAAGGCAAAGTGCACGAAAGCTCGAATGGATTCAAAGATAACAATTTGACCAGAAGCATTGACAGCAAAAGTATAAATGGAGTCAGTTATCCTACTATTTATAGGTATTCGTGCGCGAAAATCTGAGTAACTGTTATGATGACAGCCTGCTCCAGTACGCTTCATATTCTATGCACTAATAGGTGCATTAAATGCATAGAAACCACCTCAAAACCTAGTTAGCAATTTAAAAACCCAGGCCAAGGACTCAAAAACCCTGGTCAAGCATGGTAACTGCCATAACTGAATGCAAACTCCCTGCTCCTTCTCGTCGACAAGCTCGATTAGGATCGTGAGTTGGGAGGACTCATGATATGAGATAATCCAATAGGCCCAACATAAAGTGAGATAGCCCAGGAGGCTCAACATTAAGTTTGTTTGGTCGACTTGTATTGACCTCACTTGGTAGGGTCCGCGGTCTACCCGCATCGACCTCAGGACCACTCCAGTTGTTCTAACAGTCAGGTCTAATCGACATGTATCGACCTCAAGACCCATTCCGGCATTGACTTAGATCTTCGCCGCATTTATTAGTCTGACAAGTAGTATGTCTTCGCATTTATAACGCGTGGCAATCGATACAGTCGTTGCCACCAACTCTGTTAACCCTGGCACCACCTTTGACAGAGAGGTGTCTCCAAAGATACTATTTATCCAGGAAAACAGGAGATTCAGCCACCTGAAACAATACCGGGATCTGGACATTGAATAATTTTCAATCCCCTGGCAAAGACAAAAGTTAGTACACTTGACAAGGGTACCATGGTCAAATCACGCCTGGCGAAGGCCATAAATACTTCATATTCAACCACGCTCAAGGTAATGCCAAATACGCCATAAACCTTCTATACTTTCAATATTCTGTTCGATTTCTATATCTCGACCAAAACTAACTTGAGCATTGGAGTGCCTTAGCCGAGGGCACCTCTGCTGGTTTAACGTATGTTGTGGTTGCAGATCTCAGATCTTAAGAAATATACAACTTTGAGTACTCAACCTCCCTGGTCGAATTCATTCTAAACACTATCCTTTTACTATAAGCGACTTTCAGTTACATCAATATGAATTCTCAAGAAAAGAAGAATTCTTAAAATTGTACATCAATTTAGAGTTAATACCTCTGACTGACGGCATTTGGAAACAGAAAATATCTAAATAAAAATGATTAGTTTTACTTTTTACTCACATTTGATTAGTTCAATTGGATGATATATACTTTCTCTGTCTCACACTATAGGACATAATCTATTACTTTGGTCCAAATAAGTATGCTTATTGTCAAATATTGTTATGTTGTTTGTGTTGATTAAACGCCTGCATGTTCTCGTCGTAAACCCACTTTAATTTTTGAATTTTCAAATTTTGTTTTAGGCAAAGAAAGTCATTATGGAATATCAAGTACCAATCACATTTTTACAGCAAATAGATGGTAACTGGTTAAGAAAAATAGATGAAATAATTCTAAAAGCTAATAAATATTTTACATAATTATGTTTTGTACAACATTTGTTTCGAATTTTCATCCAAACTCAATACAAAATAAATATATAGTTATATATTTTCTTCACTAAAATTCAAGCTCAAAATTATGCATGACAACGGGCACGAGTTTGGCTGAATCTGGGACCCTCTCTGCATGGCAATTGTTGTAACCAAAATCCGCCTCGCCCCACCTTTCATTTGGCCTTGAACTCAATGGGTCTAACCCGTTGAACTCAATTTTTTATTTTATTTTATTTTTCTGCTTAATTCACTCATTGCAATAGAAAATCTAACCAAAATTAGTTCATGGAATGCCAAACTTGAATGAAGATTCCATAAAAAAGTCTTAAGTTTTTAAGTTTCAACTAATATTCATATGTGTATATTAATATATTTAATTATTTATTATTAAACGGGGTGGGTTCAAAGTGAGTTTAATAAAATTCGGTACCCGCCCCGAAACCTATTTAATTAGCCCCGAATCAGCCCCATCCAGGGCAAGCCCCAGATTACCTAGACCATTGCCATGCTTACTCAAAAACCTATTAAGTAGATTGTGTATAATTGTCCTCTTCTTACAAAGTAACATAGTTTACTAGAGGATGTTCATGTGAGCTTATAAACTATTTAAACTTGAAAAGATGCTTAAAGACAGTTTAAGAATTAACTATATATAAAATTGGCATTACTAATTTTTTTTAAACTCCAAATCTAATTGTTTTATTTAAATATTTAAAAAATCTATTTGTAAAATAAGATTTAGTACCTTATACATTCCAAAAATATTTTACAAGATGAAGGAATTTTATTTTTAAATAAATTTAGGCTTAATTTATTTATTTAATTGTTTTCTTGGTCAATATAATTATCCTTCTTGATGAGGTTGGAAGTCATTTATAGTGAATAGGGTTGCGTTTGGCCTAATTCGACCAGAGGGTCGAATAATCCAACAGTAATATTCTTCGAGGTCTAAGATCTGCAACGAACAGCAAATGTTAAACTAGTTGAGGTGCTCCCGGCGAAAGTACTTTGACGCTCAAGCTAGTTCTGGTCAAAATGAGATAATCGAACAGAAGAGTAAAAATATATAGTGTATGTGGCATTACCTAGAGTGTGGCTGACGATGAGGTATTTATAGTCTTCTCCTGATAAATGATATGTCTAGAATGCCCCTATCAAGCGTAGAGGGTTCTTGTCTTTGCTTAGGGGTTGTTGGTCATTTTCAATATCGGTACTATTCTAGGTGGTATCATCCCTTGATTTTCAGGTTGAATAGTACTTTGGTGGTGCGCCTCTCTGCTAAAGTTGGTGGCAGAGACTATACTGGTATGGTACGCGCTATTAATGCGGAGGTATGTCGCCTGTCAGAGCATTAAATGTAGCAAGGATATAAGTCAGCATTGGAGTGAGCACTCTGGTCAATAACGATCAAACAGACAAAGTGGTTGACTGGGCAAAGTGGCTTGAAGCCTCCTATTGAGTATGATCAATAACAATCTACCCGATCAAGTAGTTTTGATCGAATGATCCGGCCCAACTGGGTCTAGAAGCGCCGTTGTGCTATGCATGTTAGATAGGCTTAGGAGCCATCTCTAAGGTCAATAATTTATTGAATTGAGCCTATTGATCTATTCCATATTACTCATTATATTTATTTTAATAGAACCAACTATTACATTGAGTCACACCTCACCAATCCCCAATCTCTTTACATAGTTGGCTGACACGCACGCTTTTTGCAAATATAACAGATCAAAACCGACATCGGATTAGTTTAGTCACATCATGGCGTGTCTTCAAATTATTAAAAAATAATAACAAAAGCTATTGGATTGTTTAATTTATAGTAAACTGGTCAATATTCCTGCATGCGGCAGCATATGATTGGACCACGCAACTGCCCAAGTTCACCGTCCCGATTAATTCTACGGCAGAGTCGAGGATTAATTTTTTTTTTTTTGAATTTACACTCAGCAATTAAAGAATTAATCATATAGTTTTTTAGTGAATTATTTGCTAAGCAGAATGATTCAATAATGTGAAGCATTATGGGCTTATCAACTTTTGCCATTAGAAGAAACTAGAAAGTGCTTCTGATCCAATCTTAAGATAGATAATTTGACTTTATGTCCAATGGTTAATTATAGCATAGCATGCTCAAAAAGTGAGGTCATGATCAAACTTCATGTAGAGTAAACTATTATTTGTCTTGCATAATCTTTGAAGAAAGCGCCCAACGCACACCCAAAAAATAAAACACACACACATAAAAAAAAGTTACCCTACAAATTATCAAAAATATCAAAATTGCCACTGAGATCAATGTTTTTCCCAATTGAGTCAAATAGTTAAATCCAATTATCTCAATAATTCGAGAAGCACAATCGTTGAATTAATACAAATAAAAATGAGATTTTCCTTCACCTAGAATGAATAGTATTAAATCATCATATATGTCAACACCCTATTATGAATACTCTTGTCAATTTGATAGAAACTTAAACTGATTCGTTATCCAGGTTCGAACTATTACATTGAGAGCAAGACTCTCAAGATCTAACTAATTTAAAGCGATATATATATATATATATATATACAAAGGGATACACATTTATCGAGATAAGGCAAAATCTATCTCATTGTTTTTACTAAATTACATCAAACCCAATTATTCATAGATTGACCAATTCAACCAATCAATCAAGACAAAAAAATTGATATGAGTTTGATTCGTATCACCCTTCATATTTTATTTCCTTTTTGTTTTAAATATATAATTATTGTTGACAATGAAAAAATCACTACATTATCACAAACAATTCTAATGAATACATTTTCACTCGATTTTTCGTCGTTTTAAAGCAATTACATTTGCAAGAATCTACTATAACAATTCATGACATCTCATATACCATCAAACAATAATATTTATGAGAAAAATGGAAAAAAAAAAAAGAATAATCAGGGTACTAAAAATAAGTTAATTGGCTATTACCAAATTTGGATTGAAGGATTGTAGAGCTAACAATTCAAGTTCACTAAATTTACTTAGATAACTTTAAGTCATAGAAGATTTTAAATCACTTAATACTCATTTGAACTATGTTTCGTATGTTAAGCTGACCTTTTAAATTCTTCATATATTTCAGTCTTTTAAAATTATTAATTCCAAATACTTCTCTGAAATTGAAACCAACCCATTTAAAAACAAACCTAAACAGATATATTAAATGATGAGCATTAAACACAAATATCTCTCTCAAGGTAATTAAGTTAAAGTGGTTAAAACGACTAATTTATCAAATTGATTCTTTGATATTTTTGATTTGCTAAATTATTAAATTTAAAATTCCTATATATTTAATATTAATCAATTATTTTTAAAATCATTCATTAATTATATCAACCAATCAATTATTACTAAAAAGTTATGCCTTTGCTTGGATATGTTTTTTGTTTGATTTTATTATGTATTTATTGTGTGTTTTGAGAGAATAAATAATAAAGAAATTGTGAGAGAATGTGAAATGAATGTTGGAAAATGTGATTGATGTTTGGTTATTGTTTTTAAAAATAGTAAAAAATGGATTTTGATATGTTTGAATATGTTTTTTAGGGAGCATTTTTTATTATATATGTCACATCATTACTTTTGTGTTGGTGTTTGGGGGTGAAAATTGATATTAAAGAATTTTTTTAATTGTAAGAATATTAATTAAAAATATTGTGTATACATGTATGTATATGTATTGAAGAGATATGATTATGTTATAAATTTATAATAATTAAATGGGTTGTATTATAATATTTTATGGGTTTTGTTTATTAGTTGAAAATTTATTTAATTGTAATTATTATTATTATTATTAGTAGTAGTAGTATACTTACCTTAACTGTCATTAGTAATATTATTATTACAATTATTATTATTATTATTATTATTATTATTATTATTATTAGTAGTAGTAGTAGTAGTAGTATTGTTATGGTTAATATTATTATTATTATATTATGATTATCATCGTTTTATTAATTATTAATGCTATTTACATTATAAATTTAATTAATACTATTATTATTAATATTATTATTAATTTTATTTTTATTTGTATTATTATTATAGTATTAATTATTTTATTATTATTATTATATTATTATTAAATAAAAGGGGAAGGGATATGTGGCTGGGGGCAGGGGTGTGGCAGGATAGGCTAGTGGCAGAATGTGAAATTACGATAAAATTTGATAAATAATGAGAAAGATAATTTTTTTTTTATAATTTACTATAATAGAAAATGAAAAAATTTAATAGAGATATTTGAGAATGTTTTTTCAAAATAAGCTGTTTGGAAGAACACGTCCAAACAAAGTATATTATTTTGGGAAAAAAATCTGCGGCCAGCGTATGCGTCAGGCAATGCGTCAGCCAGTCCAGTGAAATGACGAAAGTACCCCTGGGAAGCCATCTGATTAGATATTGGGTCTGAATGTGATGAGAGAAAGTCAGAATTCAGCGTTTGGCAGCTGACTTAACTGGAGTGGGGCATTTCCATTTCCGTGTGACACTACTCACTGATTCCCCCACAAAAGGGCTGGATTCTTTGGTTTGGCTTTGGCTGTAGATATTGAAAGGACACTTTGGGTTATACAGAGGGACTGTGGGTTCCACTGTGCACCATGATACACGGCACATCACATGGTTCGATAGATTTTGGAGGGGGAGATAGAGACTGCCACAGTCAGAGGGGACGAATTATCTATAGTTTGGTGCACGGGACCATTATCCGTTTTTCTTTTATTTATTTTTTCAATATTGCTTTTTGTTACTCAGTGAATTTTGATATTATGTATTCATTTTAACTCGATACTGTATTTTATATTACAATTAAAGAAATGAATATAATTATAAAAACCGTGGAGCGTAAATGATGTTAATTATTATATTATATTAAGTGAAAGGATATATAGATATATGTATATTGAATTTTCATTTTAGAAAATAGAGTTTATATTTTAGAAAATTTTAATAATAAGTATGTGTTATGAGTGTGAGATAATAGAGTATTAGATATGTAAGATGTGAAACAATTATGAAAAATATTTAGTATAAATAAAACTTTCAAAGATTGAGAATATGCAATAAGATGATATCAAGTATGTTAAAGATTCAATTAAAGATTGATGTTTAAAAGTCATTTGAATTTAATTTATTAAATATGTTAAGTTGGTCAAATATTTTTTGGGATTCAAATAAGATTGATGCTTAAAAAACATTTGAATTTAATTTATTAAGCATATTAAAACGGTTATGTACTTTTTTAATGAATTCATGAGATATACCATCCTATAAAATAGAAAAATGACAAAAAATTCTCTTAATGGAAAAAAAGTCTGACGCATAACAATCACATAATCTTTCTATATATATATATATCGAGATAAACAATCTACATCTATACCTTATATTACATATATTTTAGATATAAATACAATCTCTTAATTAACAAATATTCATAAACAATGAGAGCAAGGACATTTTAATTTCTACACTATAAAACCTGTGATTAATTTGGTTAATAATAGTGGTTATGAGCTTCTTTTTTATAAGCATTAGCGGTCATTTGCAACGCAATAAGATTTTCAATTTAGTTCGAACTTAAGTGAATTAGGTGACAAAGATGAACTATGCATAAAAATATTAACAATTATATTTAAACTAATAAAAAAATATTTACATGAATTAAATCCAATCAAAATTTTAAATTTGTTAAATAATCGCACCAAACTTCTCCATTCTATGCATATACAAATTACTTTGTCTTAGCATATTAAATGTGCCCATATAATGGATCGCATAAGCATTTTTAATTTCTTCTGGTGTGTGTTTCAGATGTTGGGAATAGTTATCTATTAATGTTGGGAAATTCACTCTGCAAGGTCAATTAAACAGGCATGAGCACGACGTTGTTTAGATTGTTTGGGCTTTATAATTAGATTGGCATTTGGGCTCTGAACTTGGGGTAACAAGCAGGAAAAATTGGCCCATTAAACTTTAGGTTCTTACGCAGATTAGCTTGTAGTTGCTTTTTAACTTTATCAATTTATTCTACTCTTTTATTGTAGTTTGAACGATTGGCTTGTTCTACTTTTTCCCCATGCCATCTTAAAACAAAATAAGTATGTTTTTGAAGTTACTCCTCTACACTTTGCTGGATCAAACAACATCCAAATATATTTTGGGATTCATTTAAAATAAATTTTAACAATTATTCTAATTTTTATTTATTTTCAACACACACCAAACTACATCCGCTCTCAAGTACTCTCAAGTGCTTGTGCATATGTCCTTGCTTCTCCTTTACATGACTTATTCAAGACTCAAGATTCAAGAGTTGGGGCAAGTAACTAATTATAGAAATCTCATGATTTTATTTTATTTTATTTATATATATATAAAATATTTAAATATACCACCAAAATCAATCAATGATTAAAAGTACCATAATCTCATAAATCTTTTTAATATAATGAAATCATTATCTTCCAAGACATAATATTCTATTAGAATCTTCTGACAAAATTATGTTCATCGAAAAATTGCTCGTTGGAAATATTTTCTAACGAAATTTCTTTGGGAGTTCCCACCAGAAAATTTCCCAAGTGAAAATTTCCAGTGGAATTTCCTAGGGAATTTTGTCGGAATTTTTTAATGGATTTGTTTAATAAATTTCGTCAGAAATGAGTGCTTTCTTTGTGCTGTTGGATAATATATAGATTTACACTTTTTAATTGAATCGAATCTCATAAATTGTATCATAAATCATTTATTTCATTAATTTCACATATTGTGAGGTTCATTTAAGAGAACATCTCCATATTTACAGGGTATACTACCATTAGAGTTGCCACCTAGCCAATAAAATTACAAATTAAGTAGGTGGATACGATCCTTGGAGTCACCAATTATTGACAAGACAGTGCGTGCAATATGATTTGGGCTGAGCCCAGCTTCCTCAATCTGGTCACTTTGAGCTCCATGCTCAATATATCTGCCAGGAAGCAACATTGGCCTCCACTGCAAAATGACAAATTACAACAAAAGTATAAATTAGAATGCCATCAAAACATCAGTAGCATGAATGTGTGACACAAAAGTTTAGTTTTATCCTTTATCCATTATGTACAAAATTATAAAAGTTCTACCTTAAGATTCCACGAAGCAATCCATCCAAGCATAAGAAGTGGGAAACATGAGCACTGAACCCTCCAATGGAGCCTTCTTCAACAGTTATAAGTACCTCATGCTCATGAGCCAGCTGCTTAATCAGATCACCATCAAGAGGCTTGCAGAATCTTGCATCAGCCACACCAACAAATAGACCATGATCCCGAAGAATCTCTGCTGCAGCTAAACAATTCTGCACTGCAGCTCGAAAACCCAAAATGGCCACTCTGCTCCCTCCCTCAAGACCCTTCCTTTCCCAATGTGTCTGGAAATATTTAAGTGAGAATGAGATTACAATAATTGATACAAAAGTACAAAAAAAACTTAGCCTCGTCCACCTCCAAAGGCGTTCCTTTAATGTTTGGTGGAAGAAGAGCACCGACGCCATTTCCTCTGGGGCATCTGAGGCAACTAAGCTGGTCATCTATCGCTGCAGCTGTGGCAATCATGTGCACAAGCTCTGCTTCATCTGATGGAGCCATGACCACCATATTTGGCAAACAAGCCATGTAGGTGGTGTCAAAGGCTCCACAATGAGTCGAACCATCTGCACCAACGGGCCCAGCCCTGTCCATAATAAATCTCACAGGGAGCTTTTGAAGGTCCACATCATGAACCACCTGCATTTTATTGGTTTCTAGTGAGATTTTGGAGCCAGTATATGCAAGAAGCTGACAAATAAAAAGATACTTTTAAGGTTTAAATCCTTTTCACGTGATCATAACCTCTCTGTAGAAAAGAAGAATAAATAGCACAGAAAGGCTTGACTCCTTCAGTTGCCAGACCAGCAGCGAAGGTGACAGCATGTTGCTCTGCTATCGCAACATCAAAGCATCTTTTGGGAAAGCGTTTCTGGAAAAGATTAAGGACGGTGCCCTTCCATAGCAGCATGAATAGCTAAAATTTTTTCGTCCTGCGCAGCTTCAGCTATTAAGGACTTGGCAAAAGATTGAGTGTAAGAAAGCGCTTTCGACTTAAACTTCATTTGTTTCCAGTTTTGGGATCAAACTTCACCACACCATGCATCTTGTCAGCTGCAGCTTCCGCCGGAGGATATCCTTTGCCCTTTTCAGTTAAAATATGAAGCGTCGGCATTTCCTCAACTTTCTTGAAAATGTAAATAAGATCTTCTGCACTATGGCGATCCACAGGACCAATATAACATACTCCGAGTTCCTCAAAGAGGGAAGCCCCGGGTCTCCCCATCATTCTTCTCACATTGGCATCCAGCTTAGCTGCCATTTCATGTCCCTGGTTTCCCATTTGCTTGGTGACGCCCTGCTGATTTAGAAAGCTTAATTTCTAAGACACTTTGTAATTAAATACATGCATAGTAAATCGATCCTTTGGATTACGAAAGAAAGATGAAAAGAGAAATTAATGTTATACCTCCGCTGCTTCATGGAGCCGGCAAAATTTCCTGCTTGCTTGTAGTCTGGTGAGGGCTTTGCTTAAAGCTCCAACAGGAGGAGCAGGGCCGTCGACAGTGGCTGTGGGCAGCGACACTTGTTTATTATCGTTCAGGACGATGATAATATTTGTGTCAAGAAAGCCTGCATTATTCAATGCTTCAAATGCCATTCCTGCGGTCATGGCTCCATCTCCTATGACCGATATTACACGGTTATTCCTCCCTAGTAGGTCTCTTCCTACGGCCATACCTGATAAACAAATGAACAGCTTCGAGAAAAGAAACTCTTATAATTGTGCAGGACTTTAAAGATTTTCACACTACAAAATAACGTATGATTTCCATGGAAATTTCTGAAAGAATATCGATGGAACTCAAATGGGTAGGGACATTGGCGCGTATTTGTGTTGGACTTCTGAAGTCCGTTAGGAAATTTTTTCCATGAAATTTTCTAACGCAATATCCACTGAAAAGTTCCATAAATTACCGTGATAAAACCAAGCATTTTTCAAGTTGATTTGCATAAATATTTATAAAATTATATGTAATTTTTTAATTTTATATTTCTTATATATTGCAAATTTATTATTTAATATTTTTGGTGCATTATTGAATATAAAATTTATATAAACTAATTTTAGGTTTAATAAACTAAAATAAAATAAACAAAATTGTTTAAAAAAATTCTGACAAAATTTGGAGAGAAAATCCATTGTAAATAGGGACATTTATTTAAAAGTACTAAAAGCACTTTTCTATTTTGTGATCAGTCCCCACTTAATTTTCTTTAGAATAAGTTCCCTAATTTTGTTTAAATCTCAGAGATCACTCTCTACTTACTTGATTTGACAAAAATATTCTTAATTATAATATTTTTCACTCATTTTTTTTCCACTTCTTTATCATCCACACAAGCAAATAATAAACTTTAGCATATGTACTTTCATTACCATAAATAGAAAGAAAAGAAAAAACATAATAAGCTCCACGACGGGAACGAGAATAATCGTCAGAGACAACAACGACCAACTCGACATCTGCATTGTCTTCTTCTTCTTTTTTTATTTTCATCATTTTCGGGTTTCTTCTTCTTCTTCTCAATTGCTGCTGAGGTTCTTCTAGTAATAAAGTTAGAGTGTTCAATCAAGTATTGGGAAATTACTGCTACAAAAACTAGCTCCATATAATGTCAATTAAGAATAGTATAATTTTAATGGATATATATATTAATCTCGTAAGAAAATAAAGTGAAATCAATACCAAGCTCTTTAGTTTGCAATACATAGCCCCATCAAAGATTATACATGAGTTCGATTGATGATGATGATGTCATGACTATGGTTTTACTGCATTTGATATTAAAAATAAATATTGTTGACATCCTAATAAACCAAAAGGATGAATTAAGCAGCAGTGTAAAGAAGAGCAATAATATTTTAAGGTAATACTTTTACAGAATCTAAACTATACTGCAGTTTGTAATGTTTTGTACTTGAAGTATTCTGAAATTATACTTTATTTATTTAAAAATCTTTCTCTACTTGGAGTGTTCAACATTATACTTCATTGCAATTAAAATTGTACTTCATCTCACAAAAATTGTACTTTATTATGTAAGTTTTATACTTTAAGTGTTCTACTAATGGATTATCCAAAATTGTTCTACAACTTCTAGCTATTTATATTTAAAGTGTTTACAAATTGTACTTTCTATTTTTTGAAACTATACTCCATTTTACCAAAATCTGTACTATATTCATTGAAGTTCTATACTTCAAATATTCTATTTATTAATTATCCAAAACTGTGCTGCAGTTGCTAGGGTTTTATACTTTAATTGTTCTGAAATTATACTTCATTTTATATAAATTTATACTTCAGTTATCTGAAATTGTACTTTATTTCACATAAAATTGTACTCTATTATTTGAATTTTATACTTCAAGTGTTCTACTAATTGATTATCCAAAATTATACTGCTATTATTAGCAGTTTATACTTTAAATGTTTTCAAATTGTACTTCTTTGATCTAAAATTGTACTTCATTTCACAAAATATGTACTCTATTTGAAGTTTTATCTTTAAGTGTTCTATTTATTGATTATTCAAAATTATACTGTAGTTACTAGGGTTTTATACTCTAAGTGTTCTGAAATTGTATTTCATTTTATCTAAAATTATACTTCTATTTTTTAAACTTATATTTTATTTTATATTTCATTTTACCTAAACTTGTACTATATTTATTGAAGTTCTATACTTCAAGTGTTCCAAAATTGTACTTCATTTTATCTAAACTTGTACTTCAGTTATTTGAATCTATTATTTAAGTTTTGTACTTCAAGTATTCTACTAATTATCAAAAATTGAATTGAATATGCTAAGGTTTTATACTTTAGGTGTTCTGAAATTATAATTCACTTTATCTAAAATTAGATTTCTATTTTTTAAAATTATTTTTCATTTCATCTAAATCTGTACTCTATTCATTGAAGTTATATACTTCAAGTGTTCCGAAATTGTACTTCATTTTATCTAAACTTGTACTTCAGTTATTTGAATCTATTATTTAAATTTTATACTTCAAGTGTTCTACTAATTATCAAAAATTATACTGCAATTGCTAAGGGTATATATGATATATACTTCAGGTGTTTTGAAATTGTACTTCTTTTTATATATAGTTGTACTTCTATTTTCTAAAATTATACTTCATTTTAACTAAACTTGTACTCTATTCATTAAATTTCTATACTTTAAGTATTTTGAAATTGTACTTCATTTTATCTAAACTTGTACTTTAGTTATCTAAATTTATTATTTAAGTTTCAAGTGTTCTTCTAATGGATTATCCAAAAATTGTACTTTATTTATCACCCTCAAGGAATACAGTCGAGGAGGAAATTGGTTCGATCGATGCATCGCATAATGAATTGGCTTTAATTGGCAACTCAATTGATGCATGGAGGAATTGCATATATGGAGAGAGTCAAACATAGAGGTATTCACAGTTCGGTAAACCGGTCGAACCGAATCGAAACTAAAATTTTGGTATTCAGTTATTTTAAAAAAAAATTGGTATCCAATTCGATTTGATTTTTTTGCACCAGTTAACCAAACAGAACCAAATTGAATATTAATATATAATATTAAGATATATTATATTATATATATAATATATAGTGGTATATTAATAATATAAATATATATTAATATAATATTATATATAGTAATATATATTAATATATATTGTTAATTAATATATTAATATTAATATTAAAAATTCAATATTTTGATTTTTAATCAAAGCAAATAAAAAAAAAATTGATTTTAACTTAACCAAGTGCTTAATTGAAGTTTCGGTTCGGTTTGTATCGAATGAACACCTATAGTTAAACATTTAAGGATGTTCAGAAGTTCAGAATTATACTTAAGAATTATATGATGTCTATTTTGCGATCATTTAAATATAAGAAAAATGACAATAAAAAAATTATAGCTGTTTGTCCGAGATATCAATTATTTTGTATCATGATCTGAGAGAATTATATTTGATTACATGAAAATTGTACTTCATTTCGACAATTATGTATTCAATTTAACATGAAATTGGCATTTTTGCATATTGTCTGAGATATTAGTTGTTTTGCACAACAATGTGGGAGAATTATTTTTGATTTCATGAAAATTGTATTTCATTTTGGCAATTATGTATTTGATTTAACGTGAATTTAGCATTTTTTCATGTTGTCCGAGATATCAGCGCTTTTGTACATCAATTTGAAAGATTTATACTTGATAACATTTGTACTTCATTTCAGCCATTATGTACTTCATTCCTTAATATGTTTACTAATATTGTTGAATTGAAGTTTGTTTCATGATTTGCTTTTTAAGTTTTGGTAATTAATAACTAAACTCTAAAAATGTGTGTAATATTTATCATATGAATAAAATAATATTAGAGTTTTAAAATGTTAACCGCTAGTGCTCAACGAATAAATGTTTTCAATCGTAGTAATATAAAGAATACTTATATTTTCAAAGATATAAACAAATGAATATTTGGCGATAATATCTACTCTATCACCCATACAAATACATACTTTACCTGATTCGATAATTTCAAAATATTGTACTTGACAATCACTACAATTATTGGAGATAAATTATTCAATTGCAATAAGTGTACTTCAACATAACACCATTTATACTTTATTTGTTTTATATTTGTACTTCATTTTCATCATATTGTACTCAAATTCACTATCCAATTTTAATTGAATTGAAGTTTACTTCAACATAAAATTATTTATACTTTGTTTGTTCAATATTTGTACTTCATTTTCATCATATTATACTCAAATTCACTGCCCGATTTCAATTGAATTGATGTATACTTCAACATAATATCATTTATACTTTATTTGTTCAATATTTGTACTTCATATTCATCATATGGTATTCAAATTCACCATTCGATTTTAATTGAATTGAGGCGTACTTCAACATAAAATTATTTATACTTTGTTTGTTCAATATTTGTGTTTTATTTCCATCATATTGTACTCAAATTCACTGCCGGTTTGAATTGAATTGAGGTGTACTTCAACATAACACCATTTATACTTTGTTCAACATTTGTACTTCATTTCCATCATATTGTACTCAAATTCACTATCTGATTTCAATTGAATTGAAGCGTACTTTAACATAACACCATTTATACTTTGTTTGTTCAACATTTGTACTTCATTTTTATCAAATTGTACTCAAATTCACCATCTGATTTCAATAGAATTGAGGTGTGCTTCAACATAATACCATTTGTACTTTGTTTGTTCAACATTTATATTTCATTTTCATCATATTGTATTCAAATTCACTGTCCAATCTCAATTTAAATGAGATGTACTTCAACATAATACCATTTATACTTTATTTGTTCTACGTTTGTATTTCATTTCTACCGTATTATATTCAAATTCACTGCTAAGTTTTAATTTAAATGAGGTGTACTTCAATGTAACACTAATTATAATTTGTTTGTTCTACGTTTATACTTTATTTTTATTATATTATACTCAAATCCAATGCTCGATTTTAATTTAAATGAGGTGTACTTCAACATAACACAATTTATACTTTGCTTGTTTTCCGTTTGTACTTTATTTTCATCATATTGTACTTAAATTCACTACTCGATTTCAATTGAATTGAGGTGTATTTCAACATAACACCATTTACACTTTGTTTGTTCTACGTTTGTACTTCATTTCCATTATATTGCCTCTAAAATATATCGCAGGTACACAGATTATATACTACACTTTCAGTTAATGTATACTACTGATGCTGCTGAGAGCTTAATGGTCCGAAAGTCCGGTGGATTGAGTTGATATTGGGCTTGAGATGTGCAACAAGAACAAACGTGAACTAGCCGGAGTTGCC
>JACGDI010005379.1:9495-57845 GCA_014898725.1 Jacaranda copaia
ATAACAATTAAGGTGAAGCAGGGTCAGGAACGACGAATCTCTTTATGATAAACATATCCATTTTGCAAGTTCGTTATTACGGGTAGTTCCTATAAAGGATCAGACTAATGACTTATACAATACTTGAATTCTCGATGTAGATGCTACATAGTTGGTTCTCATCCTTCAAAGACTGCTTTAACAAAAAGCTAACTGAGCTTGGAGCTAATGAGCTAGTGGCTCCAGACCAGGCTGTTAAGCCAGCGAAGTGAAATTTAATCTTTTGCCAAGCATGAAACAAGCAACTAAGGCACTTCAATCCCTCTTTCTCTTTTTCTCTTTTCTTTTCTTTTCTTTCTTTCTTTCTTTCTTTTTTCCAAATACCCACCATTTTTGCTTAATTGATGTGTCCCACCACTACAAAAATCACTCAAGGAAAATAAATTTAATTTATATGCTGTTGTGGTCCAAAAAAATGTAAAGATTAAGAGAATATCTCATGTAAAACTTGATCTTGTTGGGTTTGCTACAAGTATCTACTAGAACATTGTCATGAGCTACATTTATATTCAATGAGACTCCTTTGGCCCATGGAAAATCATTCAATGTAGTTTTTGAGTTCTCCTCTTTTTTCCATGGTTTTTTTTTAACTGCAATCTAATATCAAGTAGCAAAATCCAAATTATTTTGGATTGAACAGAATTTGAGTCCACCTCCTTTTCTCTCTTTTAACTTATTTAGGACTCATGTCATAATCAAATCAATCAGCCTAGATTGAGAATGCCACTTGAACTAATCTACTTCTTTCAAAACAATGTTTTGATCAAAATAGAAAACTTGATGATGAATCAAACATTTAAGTCCCATTCGAGTATGTCAGTGTCAACAACCACTTATAAAAAAACTTGACTAAGGGTCAAACTAACACAACATTAGAAATTGGTTTGCTGATTGCTGGGTACGCTCATCTTCCCTTACTTGCTTCTTCTCTTATTTTGTTTATGATGTTTGGCATAATTACTCAAAGAACATAATATCTTCTCATACTCTGGTTTTGTATACACAAAACATTAACAGAGTTTCTCTAAGTAATCTATCACTAATATTGACTGTCCAGGTACTTTGAATAGCAATTTTGACAAATATTAGCTGCATTTCTTCTATCATTTTTTAAATAAAGTGTAGGATTTTTGTACCACTCCCTTAAGTTTTCTCCATTTTTTGTGTTATAGGTTACACAAAAGAGAAAAGAAAAAGAAAAAGAAAAAACTCCGAAGAATAGCCACACTCTATCTTGTAAGTCAAAGAAGTTGCAAAAATATATATTGAGGACCATGCAAAGTTATCTCCTTGTCTCACAATTGGAAGCGACAAAGATAGCCTTAAAGTTAAAAGTTTTTGCTTGGCCATTCATAAATCAGCCAATGATGCTCTTCGTTACATACCTCGTCCTCCTAGTAACTTTGAAGTGATTGATTCATGTTCTGGCATTACATCTCATTCTAGGATATTTCTCTTAAGATCCTCACTTCATGATGCCAAAGCTATTAGCTCAAAATTTTCATTTGCAAGTTATCACCTCAGCATCAATGGATGCTCACTAAGAATTCTTGCATCAAGGTTTGGAGAAGTATTTTTTCATGTAGGTTATTGGGAATGGACAAAGGATGTGCGAGGACATCATGCAATCACTCTCTATTAAACTAGGATCTATGCAGTGGTCCATACCTTGCTTTTGATGTACATTTGTAATAAGAATATTCTCCAAGCCTTTCTTGAACTATGGTGCCCTTCCATGAATACCTTGCACACTGCTACTAGAAAATTTTCAATCTCGTTATGGGATCTTTGTATACTTGATGGATTGCTTATGCATGGAGTTTTTTATGATAAAGCTATCCCCACCACAAAAGAGCTACTCGATCATGGTAGACACATCCCTTCTCTACCATAAAGTTGCAAGTATCTATTTGTGTCTTATCATATGGTGTCAAAGGACTCTGATGGCATACCTATTTCTAATTAGATTAGCTTTTGGTTTAAAGGACCAATGAGATACATGGAGTTCCCTTTAAGGCCTTTCCGAAAGAGGCCCACCAAGTCAAAGATCTCTCATAATCCATATGAAAGAATCGATACATCAATTTTGCCTCGCACTAAGGAATATGATGAGTCATTTATAATATTGGACATTAAAGAGGATATTAGAGAGAATACTTACTAGGCTGCCTTTCTTTCATGCTAGTTATGCAATTTCTTTCTACCACACACAAAGCAAATCTGATCCATGCCACTGTCTTTAAGGTTTTTAGTAGAATGATAAATGGTGATACTTTTCTCTTGTATTTTCTGTATTGGCGAGTATTTACTGCAATTTGAGAAATATATCAACTTTGCCAATTCTTCATGAGTTTATTTCTATCTTTCTTATTCATTATGTTCATAGTTGGATAGGGCACTACCTTGGCACACATTTTTTTTTAATATCTAAGATTGATGTAGGAGGAGCTGAGATGGTTAAATATGCAAGGGAGAATATGGCCAAATATTTTGATCTTTTAGAAGCACAAGATTTATTCCTTAATATCAATCTTTCAACTATTCAAAATCTATGCTTATATCCATACAAGCAGTCCACAGTAATAGATAGCCCGTGTATATCAAATACTAATAAAGATCTTTTTATGACTTTATGTTCTAGCTATTTAACATTTCAACGTGTAAAGGAGCATATCATTGAAGCTTATAGCTCTCGTCAATTTAGTCAGCAATATGACTTTTGTCAACATGTCTTGGGTAACTTGAAAAAAGAGATCCTTACTTGTGATTTGCATGAACTTATTCAACTTTGGTAGTCATGTACCTTGCTGAACATATCTTACGAACTCATCATTCATGGCAATACTTCTTTCTTTTTGTTGGCCACAAAGGAATATGTAGATTGGTGGAAAAAAATGTTGGAAGGCTTCACAAACAAAAGATACTAAAATTGTTCTCAAAGTTAATTAAAGAGATGTGGACTCAAATTTTGGTCCATCTAATTAACTTGGGGAGACACTTGGACATGCATTTGAGCCTAGGCATCCTAGAAAGCATCCATCTCCACCTAAACAAGTCTTAATGAAAGATCCCAAAGATAACCAAGCAGCCTCAACTCTTTAAAATCTTGTTGTTTCAAGACAAGTTAAAGGAGGGAATATAGAGCCTAAAAAGCATAACATTACTGACTATGCTAAAGTACCGTCTAAAAAGCATTGTAGGTTACTTAAGTTTCCATCCCCCATATATATCCACCAATACTTAAATGGAAGAAAATGAAATAATCTTTGCACTTTCTTGCTCAATTGACTACTCCAACAACCAATGCATACTCAAGAAGAAACCAAAGGTTTTGGGTTTAGATAGTATCAATATTAATTCAAATTTGTTTGCAGATGTCCTAAGTTCTTTGTTATATTTGGATGATTGGCAAACTATGTAAAGTTATTTTTTATGTACCATGCATCTCTTCCCTTTTTAAAAAAAAAAATATATTTGCCAATCCTTTGTACTAATATCTTCTTCTTCTTCTTCTTCTTCTTCTTCTTCTTCTTCTTCTTCTTCTCTCTCTCTCTCTCTCTCTCTCTCTCTCTCTCATTACTTTATAGATCTTGAAGTGATAGTCCTAATTACTTCTTAAGGTAGTGTTGGTTCGATAAATAAGGCAAATCCTTTTAACTTATGTGAAACAACAAGTCTTAGCCTCTTGATGATGTCATGCAAGCTACTCACAATAATGCTAATTCTAAAAAGATTAAAGGTAAATTACCCCAAAAGTTTTTTGTTGAGAAAGACAAGTCCAAAAAAATATTTGAAGCACATATATTATTCAAATTCTACTAGGAATGAATATGTCAAAAAATCATGAAAATTCCATTTGAGAAAATTTCAGTGATAAAACCAATAATTGATAATTTGACCGTAGACATAAGATTATACATAAAAGACAAATCATCTTTGGAGAATTATTTGAAATATGTCTTTGAGAGTGCTTCCAAATACACAAAAGTGAAGTCAAATTCAATTAAAAAAGAAACACAAAAAACCCATGAGAAAGTACCTTTTCTTGTGCAACAGGATCTTTTTTAGGTTGAGGCACTAGAAAATGAAAGAATTGAGGTAGTAAATGGTCTCAAGGATGAGCTTATTCAAATTACCAAGCAGTAAGAGGAGTTGAGAACACTACTTACTAGGTTAAGCAGTAAGGAAGAATTTGCAAACTTATCACTCCACAAAGCTTAAAAAACTTGTCTAGAAAGATGTGGCCACCAAGAGAGAGAAAATTTTAAAGCTTGGGAACACTCCATTTTTGACTGACAAAAGAGGTTGAGGCTTCAAAGAGTATGAATGCACTACTTGAAGAATCTCGCAAGGGTTTAGTAGCTTTTGATATACTCACATGAGCACTTAACTACTTAGCCTTTTTTTTTTCTCTCATCATTGATGTGAGAAAATACTTGATTACTACATGTGTAATAAAAATGTTTTTTTTTAAAAATAAATTCTCCTTGTACATTCTCCTGTTCTATTTATCTATTTTTTCTTCAAATTGCATGCCCCCAATAATTGAGTGGAAAAAAAAAACCTTAAGCTCTTGAGTAAAATTGGCTATCTAATGAATAGACCAAACTTATGTTAATAATACAATTGAACTTGATAAGCCATCCAAACTCGTTCTAATGATATAATTGAACTTGGAAAGCCATCCAAACTTATTCCTATGATATGATTGAACTTGAAAAGTAATCCCGACTTGTTCCAATGATATGATTGAACTTAGCAAGCCATCCAAACTTGTTCCAGTGATATGATTGAACTTGAAAAGCAATCCCAACTTGTTCAAATGATATGATTGAACTTAGCAAGCCATCCAAACTTGTTCTAGTGATATGATTGAACTTGAAAAGCAATCCTAACTTGTTCCAATGATATGATTGAACTAAGCAAGCCATCCAAACTTGTTCCAGTGATATGATTGAACTTAGGAAACCATCCAAATTTGTTCAAATGATATGATTAAACTTGATAAGCCATCCAAGCCCCCGATTTTTTAGTGATATGATTGAACTTGGGAAATAACTCCCAAACTGCCTGCAAACCCCATCAAGGGGATCAAGTCATTACATAGTTCAAAGTAAACATTCTTTTTTAGGGGAGTGCTGGTCACAATTTATACCCATATGGGCCAAGACGATCCATTATTTGACCACATTGGACTAGGTAGGGTGTTTAACATTTTATCCATATGAAATATATTTTGTGAGATAAGTTAGTAGTTTAACTATGTGCATTACCTTTAGTGGGTACTGTATATAGTTTATACTCATGTGGGCTAAGAGTAACATGCATTTCAAGTTCGCGTGTCAAGGAACAATATGCAATTTAAGCTCATGTGTCAATAAGCAAACTTTTTCATGGGTAATATCGCCTCAAAAACTTGCAATTTATAGAGCCTATATGTAATCCATCTTTGTCAACCAACTCGTAAGCACCATTGGTGTAAGCTTCTTTTACCATATATGAACCATCCCATTTTGACATAAATTTACTTCCCATTTGTTGAGTGATGGTAATAGTTCTTCTTACTGCTAACTACAAATCTCCAACTTGAAAAGATCACAGATGAACTATTTTATTAAATACCCTTATCATACATGCCTGATAACATTTAAGTTGTTGTTGTGCTTCAAGTATTTTCTCATCTAATGCTTCTAACTTCTCAAGTCGAAGACAAACATTATCTTTAGCAATAAGTCTTTCTTGAATCACTATATGAAATGAGGGTATCTAACTTTCAAGAAGGAAATGGAGTGACCTGGGTAGCAATATGATATGTTGTTCAATATGCCTAAAGAGCTTCCCCAATTTTTTCATGCTAATTCTTTTTAATTTTGACACCACTTTCTTCAACAGGTTGCATAAAGTTTTATTAAACTCCTCTACTAGATCATTTGTCGCCGTATTATACATAGAGGAGTTGTATTGCTTAAATCCAAATTGTGCATAGAGTTTATTTATCAACTTGTTGTAGAAAGGTTTCCTATTATCAGTAATGATAACAAGGTACTCTGTACTTGAAAATTATATTATAGTGAATGAACTCAACAATAGTTTTTTTCTTTACTTTCTTGAGTGATGTTGCTTCTGTCCACTTAGAGAAATATTCTGTGGCTGCCAATATGTAAGCATGACTAACCAACGACTTAAGGATAATAGGTCCTATGACCCCATGCATCAAATGGCCATGAAGCAGTTGTAGGATGCTGGGGTTTAAGAGGTTGATGTATAAAGTTAGCTTACATCTGATAAGTCTCACACCTTTTAGCATAACTCATATAATTTTTAACCATAGTAGGCTAATAGTAGCCCATATTTTTAATCTAAAAATGAAGCTTAGGACCTGACTGATGGGCTTTTCAAACTCCAGAATGTGCTTAAGCCATTGTTTCAATTATTTCTTTACCACTTAAAAAGCAATAATAAGTATATTCACAAGGTCGACTATACAAAATGTCTTTGAATAAAATAAAGCAAGATAACTCTAATGTACCACAGTCTTATGATGAGGTCTTCATGGTGATTTCCCATACTTTAGGTAGTTTATATGTAATGTCTTCCAATCTTTATCTTCACTAACTGAGACTAATATTGCATTTGCATCCTCATGATCAAGCTCAATGGGTGAAGGCACAATACATCTGTTGCACACTAGGATATTTGTCATTTCTCCTTCTAAAAGGCTAAAGTAGTAGCTAGGTTAGCTAGCATATTTTCCATCTTATTTTCCTTCCTCAGGATGTAACTTAGAACAACACTCTCAAATTTTTTCAACAAACAAGAGGCTAGTTGAAAGTAAGAGATCAAATCTTCTTTTTTAACTTCTTAAATATTTAAAAGCTGATTAGTAACCAATTTTGAATCACCATAGACCTCACCTTCCAAAATCTCCATTTCTAGTGCTATTTGAAGCCCAATGATCAAAGCTTGATATTCTACATCATTATTGGGACTTAATTTATTTAACACCATGGAATACGTTAAAACTTGTCTTTCTAGTGAAATAAAAATGATCCCTGTCCCCACTCTATTAGATCTAGTTGCTTCATTAAATAACATTGTCAATAGTGGCAAGAACTCAATAAAGAGGGCATCCTGATCTGGTAATTAACTGGAAAGTTCCCAATTTACATGAATGGGATAGATAGCTAGGAAATTAGCAAAAGCTTGTTTGTTAATATTTTTTTGAGATACATATATGATCTCATACTGATTGAATACGATGAACTACTTAGCCAATATTCTTGAAAACACTGGTCTTGACATCATAAATTTGACAAGATAAACATATAAGATGAGTTGGATGGAATATGCTTCAAAATAATGCTTCAACTTTCTAATTGCATAAAATAAGGTAAGGCAAATCTTCTTAGTTAATGATAATATGAAGCTTTCTCAATTCCTTCATAATTGTCTTGAGCCATGAAACCACCAATTGACCAGTCTTATATTGTAATGTACAATATCAACAATTTTTTAGGTGTAGGAGCTCCTAAAATTAGTGGATTCATGAGATACTTTTTTATGCTTTTAGTATTTTCACACACTCTATCCCATGCGAAAGGAGCACCTTTCTTTATTAGGTGGTTAAATGGTTGATATCTTTCCACTAGATTTTATATGAACCTTCTTATAAATGTAAGATTGTTTTGTAAACTGCACAATTCTTTAAAATTTCTTAGTGGTGGCTTCTTTTGGATAGCATAAATTTTAGTATGATCAACTTCAATTCCACGATGGTGAACTATAAAGCCAAGGAACTTGCCTGATGTGACACCAAAATCATACTTAAGTGGGTTCATCTTCAAGTTGTATTTCCCGAGTTGATCAAATACTATGCAAAGATCCTCCAAGTGATTCTCTCTTTTTTTAGTTTTGACCACTAGATCATCAACGTAACACTCTACCCTTGCATGTAACTTGTCATAAAAAATATTCTACATAGCTTGTTGATAAGTTGCACTTGCATTTTTCAACCCAAAAGGTATTACTTGTAACAGTAAATACACCTTGGAGCGAGAAAAGTTGTACACTCCTTATCTTGTGGTGGCATTCTGATTTGATTGTACCCAAATAATCTATCCATGAAATCTAAAGCTTCATATCTAGTAGTTGCATCAACCATGAGCTCGATAATAGGTAGTGGAAAATCATCCTTTGGATATGCCTTATTCAAATATCAAAAATCAACACAAATGAGTATCTGACCATTCTTATTCTTGATTGGTATGATGCTAGAGATCCAAGTCGGATATTTAACTTCTCTAATAAATCATGCATTAATAAGTTTGTTGACTTTTGCTTTAATAAGAGAGACGAGCTCTGAGTGGAGCTCTTGCTATGCTGCTTTACTGAGCATGCTCTATGCTTTAAGCTGAGGTGATGAATTATAACTTTAGGGTCTAATCTTGACATTTTTATATGTCCAAGCAAAGAGATCCTTGTATTTGCTTAAGATTTTGAAATATTGTTCCTCTTCTTCAGGATTTAAAAACTTGCTAACAAATATGGGATGTGGCTCTTTTATCTTGTCAAGAGCTCTTTGGGTTTATCAACAATTGCATATCCACCATCTTCAAGTTTTGTAGGGATTTTGGGACTTCATCTTTAGAAATTTCTAAATCGAGCTCTCTATCAACAACGATATGATTACATATGTGTAATTTATTATTTTTTTTCATCACTTAACTACTTGATCTCAATAATTCTCAATCTTTGAAAGTATACTCCACTTCAATGCTCAATTTGCTTTTAAAACTAGGACATGCACTATTATCCATGTTGGGTAATTTGTGGTTGTATGAAATCACTTGCTACTAATCTATTGAATTCTTTAAGACATAGATCATGTGATGCAAGATTTAACTCCTCTTTCACAATTGTGTAATTAGAGTTGATAGTGACTTCCATTTGATCTTCATTTACACTATTCTCTCTACATGAATGTTTTATGAAACTACTTTATTTTCATAGATTTATCTATATTGATGACTAGAATTACATATTTAGCTCTATTCAATTGAGACAAGTGAAGAGTCTGACCCTTATGTTTTGACTCCAACATATCAATCTTGTCGTCGATACTTCTTTTTCTTGCTTTTGTTGTAGCATTATTTTTGAGTTGATTGAACACAGAACATCTCAGATATAGACCTGTATTAAGCTTGCTTTGATTTTTAGCACCAAGTCTTTTAAAGATAGAAGGATGGGTAGTTGAGGCACTAAGACAATCGAATACAAAAATGTGATGATTATTTTGTTCTTGCTTTTCTTACTTCACATGATCTTTTGCAAAAATATGTTGAACATTAGCACATTTATCCTTCTTCATTGCATGTATCTTGATTGGTTCTGCAAGTTTAAATCCCAAGCTAACCCTTGATTGTTCAACATAAAATCCTTGTCTCCTTAATTTCTATTGTGTTTCACTAACTTCATGCATTTTTTCTCCAATTAGCTTAGGTTTAAGCTCGTTTAGATTTGGTGGATTGGCAAAGTGATAGTTAGATTTTCAAGCAACTTATACCCCTTAGGATCAAGTATCCTCTTGAATCTTTTGTGAGAAATGAGCTTATACTAATAATAGGCATGATCAACTCTTTCCTCAAAGTTTAATAGTTATTTGATTCCATTATCTTTAATTGGCTTTGGGCAATGCCATTTGGCTTAATGCATACTCCAAGTGGATTTTGCCTTTTCTCTTGGTATGACTGTGGTGTATATTGAAAGATTGGTATGTTAAACTCATCACTAGACTCATATTTTTTGCTTGTTGTAAGATTAGTAATTGTCAATTTATTCAAATTTTCAGAGCAATCTTGTCTGCCTTAATGAGGTGGTTATTTAGAGCCTTTTAAAGTTGCATTTCATTTATTGAGTTGAGGAATTAGATCAAGTTTAGCAACAACAATGTATGATTCTACTTTAGTAAATAGCTTTATATCTGCGTCAACTTTCATAACTTCTCCATTTTTTGAATATTTGAAGCATTGATGAAAAGTGGTAGGGGTCACCCCATTCTCATGAAGCTAGAGTTGTCCTAAAAGTAAATGGTAAGAAGTTCTTGCATCAATGAAATGAAATAAAGTACTTGCTTCTAACTCCTCGATTGTGAGCTTTAGACGAATCATACCAATAGATCGTTGGCCTCATTGATTGAAACTTTGAATAGTTAGATGGCTACATGATAGTTCTTCGATAGAAATTCCTAGATTCTTCATAGTGAATTTCAGTATAATATTAACAGTAGATTCTCCATCAATGAGGATGTAGTTAATTGCGCATGAACTTTGAAATAAAAAATGGCCTACTATAAGGTTTTTGACCCCGACAATAAGTCCTCATCTGTAAAAGTAATGGCAATACAACAGGATATGGAGTGTTGCTCTTCAGTTTCACAAGATATAACATGCATTGTTTCAACTCTTTAATTAAAAAATTCTTTTAGAAAATAGTCTTACAGTTACTTGACTCCTTTTGTAATCTACTGATGAATTCTCCAACTTAGTATTTCTAGCCTTTAAACATTTCAACATCCTTGGTTGACAGTGTCTAGTCACATGCGAGACCTCTAATGCCAGTGGATGAGATTGATTAACATATTATTTTTTCCTTCATAGATGCGTCACAGGAATCCACTCACTACTATCTTAAGTTTTAGTAGTAAAACTTGTCTCCAGCTTAGTCATCTCTTCAATGAATTGCATTTTCACTAGCATTGGATCTAAACTCCCAAACTGAAGCATTGTTGATGCCCCCATAAGCGTAGATAAGGAAAAGACATTATCTTTACTCTGCACAACACATATGGCAACTATTATTGTTATAGCACTAGCAAGATTTGACCCAACAACTTCTTTTGTGTTAAGAATTATCTTTCCATCCCTTGCCAATGCCATGACTTTATCCTTGAAGACGAAGCATTTCTTTGTTGGATGATTAACAATCCAATGATACTCCTAATATTTTGGACCATCTACTCTTTTAACTTCTTCAGGACATTTTGATTTTGGTAGTTCAATCAATTTCCTAGCCAATAATTCATCAAAGATATTGAAAATATTAGAATTTGTAAATGGGTACTCTTTCTCTTGCATTTCTTTCATTGTTTTCTTGCCTATTAAAATGCATTGATCTTCAATTTTCTTAGTAACCTTTTTATCGCATGTGGTAATTTTGATAGAGGCTGTTTTGATTGACATATGTTCCCTAGTAACAGCTTTGACATATTTTTCACTTTTCTTTGAATCCTTTTTTTCCTTCTTTTGGTCTTAAACAAAAATTTTAACTCTATAATTAGTAATGCTAAGCTCCATGTCATGCGTACAAGTAGCCAATTTCTCAAAAGTTCTTTGAAGAATGTAGAGAAGTCGCATACCAAAAATACACATCTCTACCACAGACGTCTCTAAGAGTCTATCCTTGTAGTTCAAACTTAATGCATGCCCACAATTGATGTAGTCTACCACTAGCTCGTCATTCCATTATTTTGCATTGAATCATGCTCACAGCCTAGCGCGTATTATATAAGCAATTCAAAAACTCTCTTTCAATTTCATCCGAAATGTCAATGGTTTTAAGTTTTAAGTCGATATACCAGTCGAAGTCATTTCCTTTCAAATAATGTAGGAACTGTTCACAAGAAGATCTCCATAAGTCCCTACATTTTCGCATGTCTCTATGAAATAAGCCATATGCTATTTTAGATTTTCTTTCCTATCAAACTACTGGAGTTTTGGTGGTTGATATCCTATCGGCATCCTCAGTGAGTCAATCCTCTTTGAATAGGACTTTGAATATATAATAGAACTTTGAGAAGGTATGCTATATTGAGCTTTAATAGTATTAGTGATCATGTCCTATAGTTGTTGAACAGACAATGTAGAAATGAAATGAAAGTTGCAGAATGATTGACATTTTGGTTAGTTTCTCATTTATGAGGCATCTCAACTTTTTTCTCCACTACTGCATGGCTAAGATAAGATCAATGGTTGTAGCTAAATCCTCCAAAAAGGGAGTATTTCTGCTTGTTTTTAAGTTGTGCAATTTGTAAACAAGTTGTTTTAGAGGTTAGCTAAAGCTTGAGCTACCTAAACAAGTTGTTCATTCATTGTTGTTCAGTTTAGTCGTTGTAGCCAGCAACTCAGCAAGAGATGATGTCTTAGGATTTGTCTCCCTTGGACTTCCAAAGTCTGAATCATCAGATGGAGTGAAATTAGTATTCCTACCTCTAGTTACGGTCTGATTGACAGCATCAGCAACAAGGTCAACAATATCTTACTTGGCCAAGGAGAGTTGGTTCCTCTCAGGTGTCACTGAGTGGTTGCAAATATCTACAAAATTCAAGTGGGAGAAAGAGATGACAGGTAAGATTGGTCCTACTGGGCATGTTGGAAATTTGTTCACACAAATTTTCATTATCTACATAAATTAAATCAAAAGACAAAAAAAAAAAAAAAATAACGGACACATTGAATTTAAATTAAAGAATAAAAGAGAATTATAATTTATAAATCCCTAACAAAAACTAATCCCCAATTCTTCTCCTAATATATGATATGAGAGCTTGGAGCTTGTTTTTGGATATATGATGCAATATCTTTGACTTAATAAAAGAACACTATGAAATTTCTTTAAACTTGAACTTTGACTTTGAGATCAAAGAATTTGATGCTTTAATGCCTTGTAAAGGTATACGACTTTCACAGTAGCAAAACTTCATCAAAGCATAAATTGAAACTTGAAAACTTAAGTATTGGACTTGAGCTTTGAAGACTTAGAACTTGGATTTGAGAATATATGTATATGTGAATATGAGAGTGTGTATCTCTAGTGAGTCTCAATCATTCCTTTTATATAAGTGTTTAGTTGGAAACTCGAAAATGACTTGGACTTATTTGATAGTCATCTCTTTAATATACATATTAAGAGATAATATTAAATATTCTTGACTTAATTGATCTACGTATATAGCTATGCCACATGTCATGATTTGATTAGCCCAAAATTGTTAGGCTATAAGATTTGATTTAATTGGCCATGACACATCACCTTGATACTTGTTGATATTTAATTTGTTCAAAAATTAATATTAAAATATTAATTAAAATTAACTATTTATTTTTAAAAATAAATTTTAAAAAATCTCAATATATAAATAAAAAAATTTAAATTAATAACTAATATATTATTTTGCACGTATCACTTTTCAATTAGCTAAAAGTTAATTCATCAATAGTACCTAGGCTAGCATGAGATGTGGAAGATAAAATGAGGTAAGAGTAATAAAACTGAGGTCTAAGGTAAAGTTGGATTTTAAGGAAACATATATATATATATATATATATTACTTTTTGAGATATGGCACTATTTAGAGATATTCTTAAGGTGGACAATACAGTAAGGACCAAGTGACGGCATTTAGACAGCGTGGTATTTGTAAGTATAACAATTCTTATATCGAGCCGCACATCGAATCGAATTCAAAAAAATATAAACTTTATCTTGTCAGATTTTTTTTTATAGATATTGGTTGTATTTTTGTCGTTCCAAAGGCTATCCAAACAAACCCCTCGTAAGTGCATATAAAAGGATATATGGGTACAAATTACAATATTTAATTTGTCCAACTTGAAAACAATAATAACCCAGAGTAATTCACCGTATATTTACTCTAATGTCTAATGTGTTGTTTTTCACTTGGAAATTTAATAGACTTGTGAATTACGATTAAAGATCGAAACTCAAGACTCTTTGGGCATTGTGGGAATTGAGTTTCTAATATGATGAAGGTCTTAATTTAAATTGGATTCGAATGGTGTGCGTGGGTAAAATCTTCTTTTATTGCTCTAAAGTCAACACAATTTTAAGGATTTCTAAAATAATGTACTTGAGTCCTGAATCTAGTCGCCTTATAATTTTCTTAAAACATGTTATATATATAAGAGATTTAATAGTTTATAAAATATTATAAAGTGCTAATTTTATAAAATTTTTAAAAAATAAATTTATGAAATTCTACAATAAGTAATTAGGACGTCATAAGCAACTTTAAAAAAGTAAAATATTCTTAGTTTGTATTTAAAATCAAAACCTTCAATTTTGATTGTATTAATCGTCATGGCACGTCATTCAACTTGAATAAATTATATATAGATATATATATTATCTAATTATTCTTATTGTATTGACAAACAATTAAAAACTCAATCATTTTAGGACAAGGAAATTTGAGCATAACACGTACCTAAACTTGAAATAGAAACTATACACTCATAATCAAAAAAATAAATTACTTTTCCAAAATAGGTAAAGAAGTTTCAATGATTACCTGGGCAAAAGTTCTAGAAAGTACTTGAATCAATTTGAACGGAAAATTGAAATACTTTTAACCAAATTTTAGAACCCGATAAAAGAATTCCACAGAGATTATCTTAATTTAGTACCATGAACTAAAAAATTTTAATCAAATATGAATAATGCAACATATTTTTTTTTTAAGAAAGGAACAAAACACAGCTGATTTTGGCATCATAAAAAACATGAAAAATTGGAGGTTTGAGTTCATTTATTGGTGTTATTTTCTGAGAAACTCTTTTGATCAGTAGTGGTGAGAGATATCGGTTAAAGTAATAATAATAAGAGATGGCTGATCAAACAGTAGTGAACATCAGTAGTTATTTATTTTGAAACGTGTGATTCCAAATATATCTTTAGTAGCTGGAATATGTGGATTATTTTGAGAATATTTTGGCAACCAATATTCTAGTGTTTCTGGGTGGAATTTGTCATTTAATTTTGATTTCAAATGGTAGGCTTTCTTTTTATAAAGTATATGATACAGAAAAATAACACTCTAAGAGTACAAAAAGTAAAATGATAAATAAATAAGCTCGACTAAAAGGGTATTTGGGTGAGCTTATAAGCTTTTCAAAATATCTTATAAGAAGATGTTTAAGAACTTATAAGTTGATCAAAAATATTTGGTAATTTTTTTTAAAAAAAGAGCTTATAAGATCATAAAATAAGATGTTTAGGGCTTATAAGCTCTTTTAAAAAAAGTAAGGAAATCCTAACTTATTTTTAAGATCTTAATAAACTCCTTTATTTTTAACCATTTTAATTACAAAATTGCCATTATTAATATCTTATAAGCTCTAAGATCTTATTTTATCCAAACACTTCAACAACTTATTTTAAAAATAAGATATAATATCTTATAAGCTCCAAAAACATCTTATAAAATGTAATAGCTTATAAGATATTTGAAATAAGCTCAATCAAACGCCCTCTAAATAAATAATAACTAAATAAAGGTTGGTGAACCAAATTAATCAAGCCCACCAAGATAGGCACCCAGGGCCAAGGGGGCCAAAATCCAATAAATATTTAAACACTATAAATATCAACTCTCAAATTCAAAAAGAAAATAGAAAATCATTTATAGAAAATCTGGGGCTCTAACTCTAAGCAAGCAAGTTTTGGAGCAAGAACCTCATTAAATTCGCTGACTTTCATTTGCAAAGGATCCTAACTCCACTGTCAAATGCATTGACATATATTAATTATAAAATTGCATGTAATGATATTTTATTCATGAATTTTATTTATTCAAATACTTTAAAAAAATTTTATGGAATAATATTAAATTAACATCTTATCAATTTCGAAAATATCCTATAAAATGTAAAAATTTATAGAACCTTTTAAAATAAATTCAACCAAATATCCCTTACTATCTCTCCTATTTGTAACTCTTCTGTTTAAATTTTGATTGTAATTAAATCACATAAACATTTTTTTAACATATTATGTACGAGGCAAAAGAGGTCCTGACCAGTTAGCAACAAAAATAAATAGAATTATAGTTTCAATAAAAGGAACTCATGGTCCATATTCTTTTCAAGTTTGAATTTTACTCACATTCCAAATGAATTTAAAAATATATTGTAAGAACTTTTGACCTTAAATTTTTAATAAAAAATGTTTCTTAATTGATTTAATCTTTTAAAAAATTTCATTTTTTATTAATTAATAAATTCATCCTTGAACAAAGAAAATACTTTCTAAAGGCTAAAGTCGTCACAATAAATATTGGCTATCACACAAACACACGCACACACACACACACAGATTTGTATTGATTACGCAAATTATGCATGTTAATGAATGAAGTCACAATGACATTATCCTGACTTCAATAACATGCAAAATTTACGTTATCATCTAAAAGCCCAACGTCGCCCCCGAATAAGCATAAGACTTCCCATAAAGTGAATCAAATATTTAATAAAATGTTACACATGTTGTTAGTTATCCATCGCATGACAAAAATTCTTACGGGAAATGATTCTCAAAAGCACTTACTTTTGTCTTCTTGACAAAAGTGCGACTCCCCTCACTTTCTGTCTTCCTGTCTAATTCACCCCCACCCCTCTCTCTCCCACACACACCCGTATGTGTATATCTGTACATACATCACACATACGTGTATACATATATATACATTCTCTCTTACGCATCACGCATGCATGTGTGTGGTGAGGGTGCTATTTGGTTTAAATTGTAAAATGACAAAAATACCCTCCGCTGTTTGAAAATAATACCTACACAGGCTAGAATTTAGTCATGCTAAACCAGTAAGGACTTAATTTGATTTGAGTCAAAATTTGACCTACATTACTAGTACTAGCCGATCATGGAGACATCTAATCGGCTAATACTTATCAACCGATTTTGTTTAATATTGGCCACTTGAGATCTATTATAATTGAATAATGTTACTTAGCTTTTAAAATTGGAAAAAAAAAACGTTAATAGCCTAAATCTATCTACAGACGACAATCTATCTCTTTACTTCTTCTCATATTCCAATTAAATTTAGGCGTTGAATGGGTTAGCTGAGATCCTGAGGACCACCTCCAAAATTCTAATACATGTTCTTACAGTTAGATTTTTTAATTTAAATACCTGTGGTGTGCAGATTGAGATTGAAGCTCCACACCAAAAATTGAACCCAAGATCGCCATCCACGTGGTCGACCCAAAAAAGAGCTTTTCATAGACCTGCAACTGTGTGTACATACTTGTATCTGATGATTGCAAGTTTTAACTATATTGAAAGAATTGAAGGCTTTAAATTAACTTATAAACTGCTCTTCTCGTATTCATGATAAAAATAAATACCTTATTTTTATAAAAATAAATTTTTTTCATTATAAGTAACTATTAAATAATGCTACGTAAAATTTAACTTCTTATGTCGAGCAATACATGATTAGTCACCTCGCGGACTTCGCTTTCCACATACATTTTTGCACCAATCATTGGTTTTCTTCCATATGAAATTTACCCCAAATGTTGCCGTCTTTGGAATTAGGGATCAAAAGTGAAAAATTAGTTATCACCATTAAAAGGACCCCACCATTCATCGCATTAACAGATTAATGTTAAATGTTACAATTCGCAAGTCCAAATCTACAATAAGAGCATGCTGACTTTCTACTCTTTCTTTTTGCTGATTTATAGGTCCAAGTGGACATATTACCTAAGTGATTGATTAAACCCCATTACAAGGAAAAATCATCTTCCCAACTCCATGTCCAGTCCCAATAAATATGATGGCTAGCAATGAATTCATCAATGACAATAAACATAGCCGTTTACTTTAAGAAATATTTATTAACAAAAATAGTAAATTTCTTTTCTATTTTCTTTAATATATTTAATATTTTATCCATGCACCATTGACCCAATCCACGTAAAATACGTGGAGAAAGTATTGGAAAAAAAATTTCCACTACATAATCATCAACTTGGATCCATCATAATTACATGCTATAAGCCCACTAGTTAAGTCCTTATTAACATAATGAGTAACATTTCTCTAATTAACTAATATTCCCAACTTTGTTGCCGACATATATTCACATCTTATAAAAGTATATATTATTACATTTACGTACATTCACCTTAGAAATAACAAAAAATATACTAGAGAGTAATTAAGAAGTAAAACTTACACAAATCTGATCTATACAAAAGAAAGAATTGGCCCAAATTTGGCATTTATTTTTCCCTTACGACCTATCTTTCTTTCTCTCTAAAGTTACACAAGGGGAAAAAGATATTGTTTTTCTATAAGGACAACATTTTTGGACAAGAAAAGAGTCGAAGTTTCAAAAAGGAAATTAAGGAAAATATACGAGAAAAGGTATATATATATATATATATATGGGACGTGGGAGGGTTAAAAAGATTATTCGACTTGGAAGTCAAGAAAAGGAAAGGAGGGAACATCTTTCATCAATTCTTCCAAATCCCATTCCCCCGCTCTTAGTTCTTCCCCTTCCCAATAACCCCCTAAACCCTCATCGTTTTCGACTTTGATGTTATTAATGTTAATGTTACATTGGTAATTAACTATGTTATTCACATTATGAACATTAATTTGCCCTAAATTTTCAATGTTCGACCTCTCCTCAGCTGTGTTTGTGTTCTCTAGAGGTGGGATGTTAAAGAGGTGCCCCTCCATGCCGACAATGTGATCACCACCAAACACACCTTTGTTCTGATCATGGAACACACTACTTGTGTCACCAAGCCTGGTTTGTGCATTGCATGGTTGTACGTTGAAGTACAACCCTTGGCCCGGCATGTAATTAAGGTTGTGGTCAAGGGCGGGAAAGGGATCTATCATGGTGGTGATGGGAGCCATGGGATGCATGGTTGATGATAATGATGATAAGGATGACAGATTAACCGAATTAGAGGATGATGATGAGTCCATGAGATTGTGTTCCTGCATGGCCATGACGAGCCCTTCTCCCACGCCATGATGATGCTCTATGGGCTCTAAAGATGAATCGCTCGTGTTTGGCGACCTTGTGGAAGAAGATGAATTCTTGAGCCTTTTCTTTATTGTCGAATTCCAAAAATTCTTTATTTCATTGTCCGTTCGTCCAGGTAGACGTGCCGCGATTTGGGACCACCTATATCCCCAAATAAAAAAAAAAAAAGATAAATGAAAGAAGGAAAACAAAACCATCGATTATTAGTCAGGATGATGCAATTAATTAGAATATTATATAACTAATCTTTTCTTTGCTGATTTTCTATAGGTGAAGCCCTAATTTTCATAATATTTTTATGGAGGGTATAGCCAATAACATCGAAAGTTGTGGATAAAAATTGACTGATAAAAATTGATAATGCTTTGTCTTTTATAACATATTCACTACCTGGTATCAAATGCACCATGAAGAAAATTAGTAAGTTGATTACCTGATTGACAAAGCTCACGAGTCATCATAACTTACCATGAATTACTAATTAATTGGTCCCCCATTTGATGTAATTTCAAAGTTTTCATTTCAATCAACTTATCTACATACCAAAAATTCTACATTTATGGCAATGTGGCTGCATCTAATTGATCATAAGCACACAAGTACATACATATATGTACACACATTTATTGCATAACAAATAATAGTTTGTGTCTATAAATATCTATTTGTGCTGATGATTAATATTATAATATGACAAAGTATAAAGTTACTCATCCTATGTGATTTATTTAGGTGTACTCAAATCTTTTATTTCACTTTTGGTGCACACAATATTTGAATATCAACATATGAAATACGTCTCTAAATTATGTATATATATATATATATATTGATAGTCGTACACACACTTGGATCATTTGAATTTGAATATCACATCCCACACATATAACTGTGAGGGCTGAGTCGGTTGGCTAGCCAATTGACTAGCTATATTTAGCATCTCTAAATATTTTTGAGTAATTAAGAATCATACATTAATATATATTTATAATATAAAAAATAAAATAAAATCCAAATTAAAATAAAGATGAAAACCCGCACAAAGTGGGATCAACATTTGATGCACGCGCAAATGGTCATGTTTTAGTTTTAATATATATTTTGATAAGTACTATTTATCTTGTTAACCAGTATATATGATTATATATATACGCCTTTCAACTAATATACTTTGTAAATATTTCTAGACAAAATTTGACTAAGGAAAAATAGAAAAGATGGTAATTTTAGCTAATTAAATCCACCCTAACAAATTGTACATATATTAATTAGATCAATTAAGAAATCATGCAAGGAATATTGAAAACCAAAAACAGAAGGGTGGTGGTGGACCTGTTGCCAAGAAGAGAATGCAGGTGGATAATGAGTTCTTCTTCTTGCGGCGAAAAGGCGCCGCGCTTAAGGTCAGGCCTCAAGTAGTTGATCCATCGGAGACGGCAGCTCTTCCCGCACCGCTGGAGGCCGGCGTTTCTGGCGACGTCGCTCCAGCAGCCTTGCCCGTTTGTCAGCATATAGTTCATCAGCTTCTCGTCTTCCTCCGGCGACCATAGCCCCTTCCGCAGCTTCGGGGCCGGGCTGTTATTGGCTGCAGAAGGGTCTGGCTTCCTCATTCTGTTGTTTTATTTTTTTCAGTAACTTTTTGAAGTACCACAACTGTTTTGATGTGAAGGAGTGATGTTAGATATATAGAGAGACAAGAGAACAGGAATGAGGGGAGGAGGCTTCAACGGAGTGGGAAAATGATTATGATGATGATGATGATGATGATGATGATGATGATAGTTATTGTGGGGTATTGTTGCTTAGAAACGGGGAATGGGGGTGGGGATGGGTTGGGGGGTGGATTGTAAAATTTGAACTCATTGAGTTAGATCCTATAATTTTATGTGTATGTAAGGAAATAGTATTCATTGACAAGCAATATTAGTTAGGATTGTAATTTTAAATTGGAGTATGATGGGCTTCACCTCAGCACTTAAATTCTCCCAGTTGAACAAAAAATTCACTATTAGTATAACGTAATTGCATATGATCAGATCATGATTTATTTTTTTTATGTAAATTTTATCTAATTCGAGTTTACCTGATCTGAGACAAAACTAACCATACAATGACGGAGCATCACACACTACAATAAATTCAAGCATTAAAAATACTAAAAAATGCTACTTAAATAATGTTGTAGTAGCAATTTTATATTTAATGATATTTTATATAAATGCCACTTGTAACAATATAGTTAAAGGTATAAATATCACTAAATTACCTTTATTTTGGTACTAATAAAATGCAACAAAATTGCATCAAATGACATTTTAAAATATCATGGAAAATGCATTAAATAATATCTTAAAGTGCCATTAAAAAATTATTGTAAATGATATGCTAATATGTCACAAAAAGTACAATAAATAGTATGTTAAAATGTTATAAAAATACTTTTAAATGACATGTTAATATGCCACAAAAAATGCATATAGTAATGCTAAAATGCCGCAAAAAATTACTTTACATGACATAGTAACATGCCATAAAATTAATTAAATAACATGCTAAATTAAATGATAAAAAGATTCTTTTGAGCGGTATCTTAATCTGCCTCTCACATCCCATATATGAGATCTAATCGATCCAATTGCTTCGTATAAGCTTGAAACTACAACATCTTACTTGGAAGTATATGAGTTTAATGTCAAGCTACCTGCCAAATATTCATTATAAATTTTCAAAAATATTATTATATTTTTATACTTTAAATACATATTTTATCAATTATTTAAATATATGCTCTAAATTATTTTATTAAATAATATAATTAAAAAAGTGTGAGGCATTAAATCTAGAGAGAAAATATTCAAAAAATAATGTATAGGTGAAGAGAAAAAATGGGCAAAAACTTAAATTTTTTATACTTCTTGAAAAATATGGTTAATTTAGTTGATACATTAAAATTATATTAAGTATTTAATTTACTCAATACATTAATAATGATAAGATATAAATTTATAAATTTTACTGTTGTTAATAACTATATATACTTTATATATTTTTGTGATATTTATTTCATGTCACACCATAACTAAATTATGAGTGATTTTGTTTTTAAAGAAAAAAGTGGTAATGCTAGTTAAATGCTTTTAACATATAGCTATGTTAGTAATTTTAATAAAATTACATTTTTGTAATATTTATTGACCAATTATCACTATTTATTATATTATAGTGGCATTTTTTATTACTATCACTACATCATAATGTGCCACTATACTGTAAAATTGCGTCAAATCATTGTCACTAAATAATTTGCGGTATTTTTTACAAATGATACCATAAATAAATATGAGCGGCATTTTTAAAGAAAAAATAGTAGCACTACTTAAACGCCTTGCAAATATATTTATATTAGCATTTTCAATCAAATGTCATTATTTTTTTATCACTTACTAGTCAAATGTCACTAATATATTGCAGTACAGTAATATTTTTCAATAATTATCATTATATTACTCTTGTATGTTATTACACTATTGAATGCCACTAAATTAGTGTCACTAAATATATTATAGCAGTTTTCTAAGTGACACCATAAATAAATATGAGTGACACTTTTTAAGAAAAATTGGTGGCACTAATTAAATGCCTTCAAATCATATTTTTATCAGCATTGTTAATCAATATCATTATTTTATTCGGCATCTAATAATCAAATGCCATTAAATATTTTATAATAATGATATTTTTTTTTACTATAACTATATTACTTTTGTATGTCATTACACTATAAATGTCACTAAGTTAATGTCATTGAATGCCTTATGATATTTTTCTTCAAATGACATTATAACTACACATTAGTGGCATTCTTCTAAAAAAATTAGCGACACTAATTAAATATTTTTGAAATATATTTATCTTGGTATTTTCAATCAAATATTATTATTTTGTCTGTCATTTAATAATCAAATACTATTAAATATTAAATTATAATGACATTCTTTTATAATTATCACCAAAATACTCTTTTATATCATTATGTTATAAAAAGTGATCAACTTAGTGTCACTAAATGTAAATTTTCTTACAATGACTTGCATTTACTAACCGTCAATTAACACGCAGTCTGATACATATTATTTATGTGATCATTTGAAACAATATGTATATATCATGCCATCATCTGGGCCAAGACTTGTGCTACCAAGCTACACCCAATATCTTTTTTAACTTATACAGACCTTTTCCACTATTTTATGAGATTGTAGGTTAGCATTCCATGTGTATTCCGTGCCTTTTACTATGGATTCAATATAACAGGTTTCAAACCCAGAAACACAATCGGAAATTTGAATAATCCGTTGATGACACTTGACACCATCTTTATGCCCATTGGAGCTTGACGTGATTATTTCGTCATATCATCTATCTAAATTTGAATCAATCATTGCATGACAGAGATACATTTTCAATTTATTTTTTTTGTACTTTTATTTCGATCTTCATCTTACTTAATCATGAGAGGTTTTTATTCATACCATTGATTGCAACAATTCTTAACATGGCGTTATTTTATGTTTGAAATTTAGGTTCGATCTGATCTAATAAATAATCCAATTTTGATAAGAAGAAATTTGAACAAAAACTATTAGACGTCCTAAATTAAACCTCTACTATATGCTATTCACTTTGATCCCCAAACCCAAATGAGCACATCATAGTATTATATAATTATTGGAGATTGAAATAATAGACACACCTCATCTAAAAATTCTCATCAGCTAAAAATAATTTAAGTTGAAATTAAGTTATGACGGCAAGCATCAGATCTTCTTTAGACACTAATATGTGTTGAATAAATTAAAGTTGTCGGCTATTAATTATTTCTTGTTAGAAAAATAAGAGATCAATATTATTCAATATATATATTATGCAGACCAAATAGTTGAAAAGCGAAGGTGTTGGTGATGAGTCTACAGAAACGGTTTGGACAGAGATAGGTGATGATGTTCTTGTCTTTGACTCCATATTTTGTCGTTTTACCCTTTATCAGATTCTTCAGTTGCAAGGCAATTAATTAGTTATATACATATATAAAATATATATTTTCTCTACAATATAACGTGAATTTGTTTTGTTACCAAGCCAAGACTTTGGCTTCCAATACACATAATATTCTTTTCTCTCTCTGCCTCTTTCTCTGTTTCTCACTCATCTAAATCTGTAGTCTGTTATGCAACCACACGTGTATCTCAAGATAAGAAAACATATGATGCCACAGCATTATGAGTTATGCATATTTGTCCAATTTTTAGTGATTGAAACAATCTAAGTCACAAAAATGCTTGATTGGGAGCTTGGCCACACTTTTTAGCTATCAAGATATGTGTGAATGAATAAAAGGCAAAAGGGAGTGAGTGCAGCAAATGGAATTCCATGATTAGAAATTTCTCAACTGGGGCAGAAAAAGAGAGAAAAGAAAAGGTTGAGCTCTTTGCAAATAGTAGCATAAAAATTTGAAAAGGGTCAAAAAGATCATTTATCACATTGGGCAAATCCCGTTGAATATGATATGATATGCTATCATAAGAGAAGAAATTTTTTTGTGAAGAAAGTAGAAAAGTAGAAAAGAAAGAAAGTTGAAAGGACCCCATGTACATCTTAGATGTGCAAAAATCAAGATTCCCTTACATGAGATAACATTAAATATAATTAAGATTTTCTTTTCTTTTCTTTTCTTTTCTTTTTCTTTTGTTTTTAAATTTACCCTAAAGCCACCATTAGTTGGAAGCATTCTAGATGATGAAAAGTTCGAGGTCTAATCCAAGTCGTGCTCCCGTTGAGCGTTATAAGAAATGAGTACCAATAATAAAGATGAGTACGTGGTTGTTATAAACACGTAGCTACTAACCGACAAAAATATGAAATATAAAAAATAAAATAGTGATTGAAATAAAAGATTTGGACTGGAGAAAAAAAAAAGTATCTATCAGCCAACAGAAATATGAAAGATGAAATAGCAATTGATATAAACGATCCAAGTTGGAGAGAAAAACTTACCTACCAATTGGCAAAATATGAATGATGAAACAATGATATTTAAATTAGTATGGAATTTGAACTGTAGAGAAAAATATAGCCACCAATCGGCGAAAAAAATGAAAAATATATAAAACAGTAATCGAAATTAAAAAAATTAATTAGATAAAAAGACCTACCTATGAAACCCATAAGAGTATGAAAAATGAAATAGCAATCTTGACGAAAAAAATTTTCTGAAAAGCACGTAATATCAGTACCATGCTTGCAATCAAATTAATTTCGTAAATATATAACAACACTAAACCTCAGTAAATTAATTGAATTTGGCGCCACCATTCTTATATTGAACGATGGAACAATGTATGCGTGAACAAATTAAATACACACATGTGCATGGAAAGTAATTAAAATAGACACATTTTGTTATTGTTGATAATACTACAAAGATCAAGATTCCTTTAACTTATAATTATTTCTATTATTTCTAGTTTAACAATTCGTTCGAGGTATTTAAATATATAGACACGTTTTGTTATTATTGATATAATATAAAGATAGATCAAATTCCTTAATTTATAATTCTTTCTAGCTCTATAATCACAGCATTCGAACGAAAGGGACGCAAAATCAATGTAATTTCTGACGGACGTACCACGCACAGAAAATATTCGTACAATTAAATTAGTCATTTTCCTACGGTTAAATTTCCACGGATGGGCCCAACTGAGCAATCAATATTAAACACGTTGCATGAATCAAATATATAATATAAACTGTATTATTTCTGTTGCTTATGTATCAAAAAAAGTATCCTAGAAAGCAAACATGAAATACTAAGTGAAGTCTGATTTAAGCAAGCACGATTTGGTTAGCATTTAAGTTTTAGTTTTGGTAAGAAATTAAATCGTTAATCCACATGTCGAAATTGAGGAAACGACCAAGAAATATATTGGCACAATATATTTTTATTTTTTGCATATTAAAATGTAGCGCCTGAAGACGTTTGTCTGGTCATTTTTATAAAATCTATTAATTTAATACACAAATAAATATTATATATATATATATATCCTAATAAGGTATTAAGGTCATAAAAGTAAAAAATTCAATAGAAAATCCATCATAGCTAATTAGGATAATACACTAAGTCCACTTAAGATGGGTTCTTTGGACTTAAACCCATCAAAAACTCAATTAATGCCAACTTCGACAATAAAAAATGCATCAAAATTAACCATTTAATAATTTACAAAAAGGGCTTCAAATCTGATTAGCGCAATATCAAAATTAATTAATTAAATATAAGGCACGAGAAAAAAGAGGAGGAGAAGTTGAAGTAATGCAGCAGATTTCAACTTTTTGATGCTTTATGTCTACTGTTATCCGGTGCAAGGTATGTCCCTCTGCAAATTGATTAACCTCCACAAGAAGCAACGGCCTGCTTTTGAGCTCATCGACATGGATGCCCCCCAAACTGATGATTAAGCGGGCTTATTTAATTGACCTCGTGCTTATGGTTATTCAAGTGAATAGCTACATTACCTAACCCGTCGATTCAACTCAAATTAAACCACTATTAACAACTTACATTAGAGGCAATGGATTTGTCTAATATTTTTGGAAACAAAAAATATAAAAGCTCCTAAATTTGTTGATTGCTGGCATTCAAATTTTTATATGAAAAGTCCCACTCCATATGGTGTTTTCCCACCATCACGTATTGCAGGGGAATTTTTTTCTCATATAAAGACATACAAATAAAGAAGAGAAACGATTTATAAATTGTATCAAAGTTTTTGATTCCTATCTTGTGAGACAAGATTTTGATCATATCATCAGAAGTCCATTTGAGCTGAGGAACTTGGTAAGGTGTATTGGCCATTGTTTTTCACAATTAGCGTCATTTGATAATGGTTAGATTCATCGTTACATATAGAAAATCTATCTTTTACGAGTTGTATACTGTCCAGTTGGCACATATGGTGAAAATTTATCCTTATAAAAGGTGCAAGGCTTCTATGAATAGAAAGAAGGAATATTTTATAAATTTATTTTAAGAATTCATTCGATGTAAGTCTTGTGAGATAAGGGTTAATAAATCACATAGTACATTTAGTATTGAGTATTGAGGGCTATTGCATTAAGACAAAAGTATTTAAAATTCAACGTAACCTACATGAAAATATTAAGTGCTGCAAGACGAGCATTTCTTGAAGACATAGAAACACTAGCTAAAACATATAAAAGTAATTAACTTTATGTTATTAAATAACTTAACAATATCCCAGCACATATGTAACCACATACACAACTTATAGTTCACGATGGACAAAGTTCTTTCCCGTTGTACAACATTAAACAATTATGGGATTGATAAACAGAGCGACAATGTCCGGCTCCAACGCCTTTTCTGGATTAGCATACCCATCCTCACCATGCTTCTTAGTGACATCATTAATTCTAGGCTGGCAAGGTTGAGATCAGGTATGCCTTGGTACACTAGTTCTTGCATTAATCCATTCCTTATTCACAATCATCCTCAGCAAATTCGACAAATTTCTCAAAAGTTTTCTTGCTTTGAGACACCATGTTCCTTCGTGTAGTAATCGGCTGCTGTTGGAAATTCGCCCACCTCATGCTCACGCTTCATGTATATATATATGTAAAGCAGATATATGTCATCAACAAGGACAAAAGAGATATTTGTCATTAATTGCTATCTTGTGAATAATTTTTGGGTGTAGTCTTGGTGGGTCTGGGGTGACCCTCTCAAATGTCAATTGAAGTATTATCTTCTACTTGCATCATTTTTCTTAATACTTTCAATTCCATAAATAAATCTAAACTTTCAATTTTAGAGATTTTATTATATCTTAAAGAACATTTAAATTAAGATAAAGCTTTTTAAATTTTTATTATAGAATGTTCTCAATATTTTACCACTAATATAGCTAGCACCCCATCCAAGAGATATATGCTCATGCTACTCAATTTATACCATGAGTTTTCTATAAAATAAACCTTTCAAAACCTAAATTATTTAATAACCACAACAATATAAAATTTCCACAAACAATACTCATCAACTATCAAATTTGTTATGGGAATATAAGGAATCATACTTAATATTGTCAAAACCTATCTATCTTATTCACACTAGAAATTCAATTAATTACAATCTATGTGACTACGTATTTGCCAAGTTTGTTGCCTCATGAATCACATGGTTTAGGCTTTCATCGTCACTTGTTCTTATTTGGGATAAATAACATAAAGAATAATACAAGAGACGTAAGTCCTAATAACTCAGTGAGATATTCTAAAAGTGACAATAGAGTGGCAACTCTTCAAACATGCTATGTAAAATAGGAAGGAGTATTTTGAATACAATAAATAGTAAGAACGGTTGAGCCAGTCAGTTATATTATAATTGATTCTCTCTGTATCTTGAAAAAATAATTTCAGAAGGTGAGATGCAATTAGTCACTTTCACAATTAAGTTGGAGGTAAAACTAGATGACTTTTCTTGCAAAGGGGCTAACATCCAACAATTTATTTTTACGATAAAGAAGATTTCTTTCAAGATTCAAAGATGATCCATCTCGCTGCTGTCTTACACCTGTAAGTAGAATTCACAAAATTTATTATCTTTTATACTAGTTTTAAATATCAAGTATGACCAAATGGTCGACATGATTTTTGAACAATGAATCAATTTTCGTCAAATACTCAACATATCAATCAATTTTGCAAAAGTTGTTCGTAGGTCCCCAACCCTATCGCTCCACTTTTGAAAATGTGGAAATCTATATATATCCCTCCAAATTTTTGAGTGATCGGTTTGGATAAACTAGCAAACAATATGGCATGGTTGACTACATTCCTGTCTGATACTCATGCAACTAACCTCCACCTAATGTGAGGCCAGACTCCCCTATAGGAGAGAGTAGTGAAAAATTTCCAACCAATAGCGCCCATTGTATTTTTGAAGCTAGCCCGCGTCTAATTCAAACATCCCTATGGCATCTCTCTAGGGTAACAACTTCCCAAGAGCGTCCTAAAGGGTAACATAATTGAATGTATCCTAATAGCAACCTCATACAAGATATCAATTTGCCATGGTGATCGAACAAACAAACAAGCAATCCTAAAAGGGTATTGTAACAAGCAAGCAATATTAGATTCACCTCAAAGTTGGTATTCCACAATTAATACAATAATCAAGGAGATTATAAGAAGGCATAGTTCAAAATATTCATCGAATTTTGTAACGCAATCGCTAATTTTAGGTAAAATAGTATAAAGCAAAACAGTAAATAGCAATAAGAATAAAGTTGGCATTGTGTAGGTAGGATTTGCAATCCGTTTACCTTTCAAAACTCATATCATTGTTCCACAAAGTAAATCATTTTATACGGTTTAGAAACCTTAAAAGTATTTTAAGAACTTGAATGGTGATGGCTCAAACACTATAAAGCAAAGAAGAGTAGTTTGATTAGACTTTCAAATCCAATGCAAGAGTTAGAGAACAATATGGGCGTAGACAAACAATAAATTACTTAAATCTCAATATAGAAAGGATCAAGTAGCGGTAATATTTACTAACATATATGTTCTTTCTCCAGCAAGGCAATTTCATACTGTCCAGTATTAATTCACCTAATATTTCTTTTATGTATTGGAATTTTCTTCACTGACCGTATTGCCCTGGTCCTTGTCACTTATTCCCAATCAAAACATAGCATAAGAGAAGAAATTCTAACAATATCACACTCTTGGTTCCTAATTACTGTTATTGAAATATTTCTATACATTATTTGACTTAACGCTCTCAATATCTTTCCTCAATATGTATTTAATTCAGCATCAGCTTATCTAAATATAACAAAGATTACACTTTAATTTTATCTTTTTGTTGTTCTAATGTTCTTTTCCTCAATAGCTCAAATCTTATAAATATTATTCATTCCTCGAATATAAATAGCCATGTAAAATAAAACTTGAATCATTCCATATGTCTTATGAGTAACCGAATTAAGCATATTCGATCCTTATCCATCATTTGAAGGGTGATGACATCATGGTCTCAATCCTTGGTTAAGTTAATTTCTTCTATCTATCAATGAAACTATAAGTTAGTTTCTAACTTAAGTGTATTATCTTGACCTCTTTTCTATTTAAATTTATAGCTTCAACTCTAGAGATTATGTTAATTCGACTTAATAATTTCCATTGAAGTTTTATTAATCTAAGATCAACATCTAAATTTGTAATTAAGGTCTTGACTTATAGTTTATTCCTTCTAAATTAAATTATGCATCCAAGTTCAATCAATCGAGACTCAGTTGCATCAATTTAAGGCTAATTAATTTGATAAAAATCTAAATTTATCCCATTGTACTAGGTTTAAGTCCAATTCAACTTAATTTTGGTCTAGATGAGTTTGAATTATGAATTTTTTTTACGCACTGCCCTTCAGTCATCAAAGCGCCTCTGGAGTTCAAGTTGAGCTACCTAGTTGGCACGCCTTGATAGGCCCAACAAAACCCTTCAATCATTTTCTCCCTCCACCATTTCCTCGCTAGCAAATTAAACCCTAAAACAATCCTCATGCCACCACCTAGGGGTGTAAACGAGTCGAGCTATAGTTTCACAAAAATTGCAATCTTGAGCTCGAGCTCAAAATACCAATCTCGAGTCGAGCTCAAGCCGGTTCACCAGAAAATTTTAAATTAAATAAAAATATTAAATTATTATTATATTATAATTATTTAATCATATATAATAAATATTTAAAATCAAAAAGAAGGAAATTATTAATATATATATATATACTAATTAATATATAATAAATATTTAAAATTATAAAAAGAAAGTAAATTATTAATATATATTAATTATTTAATTAATATATAAAAAATATTTAAAAATAGAAAAAAGCTCATGAGCTTTCAAGCAGTCATGAATGAGCTCAAGCTCGGTTCATCAAGAAGCTCGAGCTTGAGTCGAGCTCAACTCAAGCCGGCTCGACTCATCTTACACCCCTACCACCACCCCATTCGTGGCATCAACTCTCCTTCCTCTAGCCAGCAAATTTCAAATTGAGCTTACCTATACACTCCCCACACTCAACCCATCATGATTTTGCCCTCAATTTGGAGTTTTTTTAGCCAAAACTCAAACACTCATCACCTCGATCGCCTCCCACTATCAGTCATCATGTTTCCTCATTTCCCTTAGTTGTTTTGGATGGTGTTTGGTACAAAAGGGTTTACCACGACGAGAAGAATCTACTTACCAATTTAATTTTGAGTTTTTAGTTAAGGTTCAAAAAATTCAAAGCTAGGGAAAGTTTTGGCTCTTTACTTGAGAATTTAATAAACTTGAGAAGGCCTCCTTATGTAGAAAATACTTTTTTTAATTATAGATTGACCCCTAAGGTTTCACACTGCTTTCAAAGCAGTCCCTCAACTCCTAACCATCTTATACTCTGACCCCTGAATATTAATTAAGTCCTCCAACTATTATTCTTTTACAAGTTGATCCCTCTCAATTTCATAACTTTGACAATTACATCCAATATAATTAATTTTCTAGTCTACCTATTTTCAAAATACTCACCAAAGATCCTATTTATTTTAATTAAGGCCTATTCTATTTTCTTATTATTTTATATTCCCTCAAAGTTTAAATTAATTTAATTCCTTTAAATCATAATTAATTAATTTTTTATATTTAAGGTTCAACGTTACAACTAAATGAAAAACAAAAAATATCTTCCTTACATTTTTAACCATTCAAGTTTACTTTTAAGTGAAAAAATGGGCTTTCTCGACTATATATGTATAATAATGACTAATCAATTCAAAAATATTCATGATTTGGAAAAAAAATTAAAAAAAAAGAAATTTAAGAAATAAAATCTTAATTTATAGTGAAAGAGAAGTGATATTAGTGTTACTTAGTGATCAATATTGGAAAGTTATTTTGTGGTTGGTATTAAAAAGAGGAATATTAATATTGGAAAAGAAAGAAGGAATTAAGGTTTTGATAAGGAAAGCATTATACATTTAAAAAGATGTAAGAGATTTAGGAGGATTGAAAGTAATAAAAATTTAAATTTATATTTGTGATTAATTATAAACAATTAATTAATTATCATAATTTTAAATAAGAAGACCTCCAAATTAAGGGCTTGTACTTTTTAAGGTCTAAATTATAAAAAAACAAATGTGTATAATTAAGCTTCTAAATTAAAGGCTTCATATTTTTTATGCCTAAAAAAAGACGCATTGTATTTTTCTTTTTTAGACTTAAAATATGTAAAATTTGGAGGCCTAAGGCGATTACCTTTCTTGGCTAAAGGTAGAACCACCCACATATCTAAAATTCTATGATGAAAACATGTGGTGATATCAAGACCTATCACCTAGGATGGATTCGTCCACCTCAACATATTCATATAAGTACCTTACTCACACAACTCCAAATGCATATGTTTGGTACTATCTATCAAATTCTTTAAATTATTCGATCCTCTCGTACTGATTTGGCATTAAAAGATTTTCATTAGAACCCCCAATCAACTCTAAAAATATTTAATTTTAGATTTACACCAAAATTCGTTCCGATCACATGGATTACAACACTAAACATATCGCACCTTCTAGAAACTAACTTAGATTAAGATCTATTGAATTACCATGTTTCACATGAAACTCACACATTAACAATTATGAGAGTCTTGGATAAGCATGTCTAGGACTCTAGAGAATCTTACTTAAATCCATGGGAAATGATTTTGTTCTATAGAATATTTGGGTTGAAAAATACATACTTCACAGCTACCTATATCATTCACTTATATGGTTAGGATACTAATGAGTTTAGCCTCCGTAGGTTCTGAGCCCTTCACGAGCCAATTAAAAGCATCTTTCAAGGCAGATATTACTAAAAATTAAGAATTTATAATAAAAAAATATTACTAAGAAATTAATTTCGTAGTTATAACTGCAAAATATAGCTACGAATTTTCATAGCAAATATATTTCACTACAAGAAAAAGCTACTTTTTCACAAAATATTTTGATTGAACACATCCGTCAAAAATTTTCAAAGGATTTCCAACAAATTTACAAGGGAATACAATTCATCAAAAATCCAACAGAAAACCATCGAAAAACCGTCTGTAAAATTGGAAGGATTTGGTGTGAAAAAACACAAAGATAATTGATGGATTTTTCAACGAAAATTTCCATTGAAATATAGTTTTCAATGATATTTTGACAGATTTTTTGTTGGAAAAGTGAATTTATCTAATTTTAAAAAACTTGTTTTCCAATGAAAATTCTATCAAAAAACTTAATTAAATCAGTCTACTGCCTACCCTTCTTCCCCATTTTTTCTTCCTCTTTGCCCCATTTCTTTCTTCTTCCCTGTGCATTCCCACGTAGCTCCTTGCTGTCCTCTGCCAGTAGCGCTGCTCCCATCGCTGCTCAGACATGCTCACAGTTGCTATTACTGTCCTCAATGCAATCACCACCCATCTCATGTGTCATCGCCGTCCTCCAAGCTATAAGTTAGTTTCCTCAATGTTTTTATATCTTTGTTTATTTAACTATAATTGTATGTTAGTTTTCTTAAAAATGTATTTTAGTTTCCAATAATTAGTTGTGTATAAATGCATGTTGGTTTAGAAATTAGTTGTTTAGAAATATTTAGAAGTGCATGTTGGTTTCTTGGAATTATTCAATTAGCTTTGTATGTTAGTATGTTTAGAAATGCATGTTGGTTTATTGGAATTATTTAATTAGTTTATATTTTAGTATGCTTAGAAAATGCATGTTGGTTTCTTGGAATTATTTAATTACTTATGTATGTTAGAAATACATGTTAGGATAACTTATAGGATTACTTAAAATTTATCATAATAAATACTGGGTCACTTATCAATCATGGGCTACAAGTATACTAACCAAGAGGCCGGATTGCTTGAATTATGTATCTATCATGCACAATTCTTCAAAACAAACGAGGCCTTTGAGTTTAGAATTGAGCCTAGGGTAACTTATAGGATTACTTAGACTATCCAAAACAACCAAGGTAGCTTACGAAACAATAATTAATATTGAGATCATAAAGAAATACTATTTATGCTAAATAATCAATAGATATCATATTGGATAACTTATATTACTTAAAATATTAACCAATGGAGCTTATGAATTGAAACTAAATTCCATCTTATTCTAAATAGTTGTATTATAAATTATTTTAAACTTAATTGATTAAAATTTTAACTAAAACAGATGTATATTCTATCTCAAAGATTTTCAAACCTCTAATTATAGTATAGCTTACTATACCTACCAACTCCCCGTTCAAACTCATCTCAATCGCATCTATCTTAAAGGTTTTCAAAAGTTAAAAACATAAAGAATAACAATTTCATCATCTCAACTTCACAATGCCATTCTAACAACCCCAACAAAAACAAATGGAAGGACTCCTAAAGATTAATGCTAGTGTTGTAAAAAATTATTCTACAATCATAAATTGAAAATCCACTTGAGGTTGATCTCAAGTGAATAATTTTGATCATAGAATAATTATCCATAATACTAGCATTTATGGTTGTGAGTCATTACATAATTACTAAACCAAATAATATTTGTTTAGAAAAGGAGCATCATAGGAGTCTCTAACTCCTATAATTGGTCAATAGCCAAATATATTCTCAAATAAAAAATTTTATTCAAAAATTCATTCATTCATTCATTAGAAATTTTTTTTAGACTTTTTATCTATCCAAGTTTGTTGTTGTAAATGACAACCAATTAAGGATTGGAACATCAATGGACCATTAAAGCTGTCCTCTTATTACAACCACAAAGCCAGACAGATAGAAAGTTTAAAGTATTTATCCGATGAATAAATGATATATTCTACATATATAAATTTCAATTTTAACCAAAAATTTAACTAAAAATGTAGTGTATTCTATCCATGTATAACTAAATTATCATTACTTCTAATTACAGTACACTCTATTATACTAACCAACTCCCCTTTCAAACTCATCTCAACCCCATCCATCTTGAGAATTTCAAATAATTACCAAACCAAATAATTTTTAATTAAAAATGGAGCATTACATTATTTATCCTGTTAATGAATAATATATTAATATTCTATTTAAACTTCTATAGAAACTAAGGTGCCTTATCAAGTCTAGTCATTAGTTGTTTTTTGCATTTGACGAATGTAGATATTAAGCTGTCATGATGATATCAAGTATTGTCCTTATGTGATGTTTGTTTTTGTTTTATAAATGCCAGATCAATTTGGTTTTCATTCCCCTACCATCGGTCGAGGTTAAAGTTCTAGTCGAGATAGAAGATAAATCTCCTGACCTATTAGACACAATTGCTAGCTAACCAATCTCCTACCACTTTATACCTATCCCATGCCTTTCTCCCACCAGAAGCCACAATATTCCTCATCATCTTTTTCTGTTGTTGTGAGGTCATCAACATACTGTCTCCTACACCTACACTCACAATAGCATTACTCATCCCTGCTATTATCCAGTTCATCCACAAGCACTCCATCACTATATAGCACTCCATCCATCACTCAGTCATCCTCTACTACTCCACTCGAGCAAACCACATCAGCAACTGTAGCATCCCAAATAGTCCATTCTTCAACTAACCAAGCATTAGACGATGGATGATCAAAGCACCTATCCTACAGTTCTAGCAAGGTATACTTGCGTCTTGAAGGACACTATGGATGAGTTCGAATTTTTATATAAATGTTATTTTATTATTATTTTAATAATTATATATTAATATAAAGAATTATTTTATGTAGGTATATGCACTCAATAATACCAAGTTCTTTACAAGGGTGATCAAGAGCAAGGTATAAGAGCCCTTTAAAACCTAGTCAGATATTCCTTAGGCCATTCGAGAGTTGATGTTTAGGGAGTGGAAGGTGTATGAATGCTATAAATATATTTAGTTTTACAAATTAATTACATTTGTGTATTATAAACACATTACTAGATTTTCTTTTATTTAACAGAGATATGTCACTTAGGACCCTCAGCACAAGGACTATTTCCAAAGGGCCTTTGACACTAGAGGGGGTTACTGATTGAATGACATGTATGGTTATACTCAAAAGATGTGCAAGAGGCCGGAGTGGATTGGTAAGGAAACTAATATTGCTTTTTGTTAGCAATTGGACTCACAAGATTTTCAAAAGAAGTCTACACAGGCCAAGAAGAACCGAGCTTCTGAGACCAGTGGATTCCTTTATACCAGATGAGGTATATCCATTGGAACACATAACAAGTGTTTAGTAAGTTTCCTAACTTTTAGACTTTAGTAAACTTAATCTATAATATTATGTTACTTTCTCTTATGTTTATAATCTTTGTATGACATGGTTGATGGGGAAGAGTTGGTGCCCTTTCCATTTGTCATTTGTTCATATTTTGGTTGATAGGAAAAGGTCAAAGCCCTTCTCAAATGATATTGCATTATCATTTTGTTGGTTATTTATGTGCTTTTGTTTTGTTTTGCTTTTTTTGTTTTTTTGTAAAGGTCGTTTTTAGGGGAGACTCTATCAATATTTTTTTATTATGTTCATTGTAGTTTAATATTATACACATATACCAATTTTATATAAATTCGAGTTCTCTTGTTCTCTTGTTCTCTTGTTCTCTTGTTCTCTTGTTCTCTATGTAGGCTTAGAAGTTGTAGAGGCCCCTAATGATGGAGGAGGTTTTTGCTCATACCCACTAAAGATGAGTTAACAGAAGCTGGATAGACAAAAAGGTGAGCAAAGTTGCAATAAGTTTATTACATATGACATAAGATCGTTTTAATGAAATTATATTACATTCATATATTTATTTTTATACCTTGTACGAGGACTCCAACAAGTGCTATAGTCCTAATAGCCAGAGAGTGTTGGGAGCAGTGCAAAGACCCAATAGTCTTAGGTTGAGCTATGAACTCAGACAATGGGTGACCCCAAAAAGAAGGGCCATGTTTATTGATTGAGCTACCAACAGTCGCGCTTCTACACTAGTGTGCCTTGAGAGAAGCCTAATGCATCAGTTGTAGCCTAGTTGAAGGCACGCTTGGAGGCCCGTTTATAGGTTGATATCAATGATATGTAGAGCATATTCTTGTAGCCCACCTCTTGACTTACCACCAGCAGCTTCAATCGCAGTAAGGTCAGCTAACCAGAATCAGCACCAAGATGACTATTTTGACTTCGGTAATATATTGATGCAGATGGTCACTAGGTGGGAATTTTTTTTTGTTTACTTTTGTAATTACAAATTATAACTTTTAAAACTTTTATATATAAAATTACATTTTGTTTTAAATTATTGTTCCATTTATTCTTAATATTCTTATATTATAATTGTATGTTATTTTATATTCAAGACATATGAATAGGTTACAAATGTAACTAAATAAAATATTTTCAAAATATTTTTAAAAAGAATAATAAATTTCCAATGAAAAGTTGAGAGCCTTCCGATGGAAATGAATTATAATTAAATAATAATTTTTATAATTATTTGAAAAAAATCCAAAATATAAAAAAATCATTGGAAAATTGATAGAAAGGTGTCATAAAATTTTCTATCAGAAAAAATCATTGGAAAAGCGACAAAAATTTGACAATTTAGCACTATGAAAATTCCATCACAAAGTCGATGGAAATCCATCTAAAATTTTTTTGATGGAAGTGTCAACCAAAAATCAAATGGAAAATAATTTGCAATGAAGGTTGTTCCGACAATAAAAATTCCATCGAAGATCCATTGGCAATTTATTGTTTGTCGGAAAATTCCATCAGAAATGTCAAATATTTTTGTAGCATATTTTTAATTATAATCAACAAAAATTATTAATTGTCAATCCATAGCATTATAATTTTGAAATGTAACATATTAGTTATATATTGATCATATGAAATATATATATATAAAGAAGAATAATTATCAGCTATGGATTGGTTGTAGCAATGGTTAATTGCAAGAGCATCAACTTTGATATTGGTAGGACAATTTCGTAGCTAAAGCTAAGAATTTTTAGCATTAACTACGAGTTGGTGGTAGTTGATGCCCTAATTTATAGTGAGATGTCATTCCCAAGAAGGATGATGACAAGGTCACATAGCATATACCTAAAATAAACCCATTAGAATTGTTCTTGAAACATAGGCATCTCTTGTCTGTGTGAATGGGTTGTTTTGGAGCTCATGTAATTTTTTCTTGACGATGAAGAGTCTAATTAGGGTCGGGCTTGATGGCCATATACACTTCTTCTAAGACATCTTCTCCATGCATGATACCTTACTATAACTGGCCTCATATATGCTCAGCAAAACCTCAATGTGACTTTGAGACTTTTCTTGAATATTTTGTTCAGTCCTTAAATTCAAAACCTATTTCAAGAATGATCACTTGATCATATTGATAGCTTCATTCGAATATTACGTTCAAAGATGTATCATTTTCATAAAATTGATCAAAAGAGATGAGTACACAGAGAACATACTACAAGACATACATAGCTATGTTTTCTTCTAGTCCTTAAATTTTAAAAAACAACTATTCCAAGAACTATCACTTGACCATATTAACCACTTAATTTGAACATCATGTAGCAAAAGTGTACCCTTTTTCATGTTTTATCCTTATCCTTAATTGTTTCAACAACAACTATTTCAAGAATCATCACTCGATCATATTAACTAGTTAATTTGAACATTATGGATGCGAAAATTTAATATTTTTATGAAATTGGTCAAAACAAAGATGATTATATAGAGAACATACTACAAGAAACAATGCATCTATATGTCCTTATCCATAAATTTTTCAAAAACAACTATTTCAAGAATCATTACTTGATCATACTAACCACTTAATTTGAACAATATATATGTTATAATGTAAAAATATACCCTTTTCATGAAATTGATTAGACATGAAAAACATATAGACAACATACTACATGAAACATAGTAGCCATATTGTCTAGACAAACAAAATTAGTGAAGTGCAATATCGAATAAAGCATAGTCTCCATTCTGATCTTTTGATTGAAATTTGAAAATCTATCAATTCGCATTTCTATCTTTTTCTCAAAAAGTTATATATGCCACTCTCAATTAAGTGCTCAAGATTCATTTACAAGGAGATTGAACTTTTAAGAAAAAAATTATATAACTAGAATTTCTATGGATTGCGAGTATGTGCAATTTGGGTGGAAAATCGAAGTAGAATTTTCAAATGAAATATCAAGTAAAAGAAGCAATAGCTATAGTGCCCCAGTGAGACATTATACATGGACAAACTCGAATAGATGATCAGTTAATATCAACCGAAAAAATTTTCATCAAATTTTCAGTGGATTTTCTACTAGAAAACTCTCCAACTTTAGGATGGAAAATTCACAAAAATTCGACACCTTTTTTGTCAAAATTTCATGCAAATTTTTTGCATTGGAAAATCCATTGAATTTTATTTTGCTACCAAATGTTCTCCAAGGGAAGGTTTTCCGTCAATGTTCAATCAAAAATTTTTATCTGGAGAAATCAATCCACAGCAAATAGAGTTTCTTTTAGCGATAAGACTATTCATTCAATTATTTTCTAAGACAAATATTGATGGGATTTTGATGCGGCATGGAGTCTTAGACCTCAAGCTTGACCTGAATTCCCAAAATTGACCCTGTCAAAGACCTCAATCTTGACTTGGATCTGCACAAGTGATTTTTTTGGGCCTCTGATCTGACCAAAAGAGAACACATTAGACTAGCTGAGATCGCCCTTAGCGAAGGCCCTTCGATGCCTAAGTTAGTGAGTTGCTGAGGTGATCAAATAAGCTCAAGGTGGAGAGTGACAAAAGATAAAGTGTAATGGATTATGATAACATGACCTAGAACCATGTGAGGCCTTCTCTTTTATAGATGGTGAGTTGTCCTTGCTTGTATGGATGGAGGTGGCATACCTCTGAATGTCGGATCCCTTCTTGATCGACGGTCCATTATTACTCAGGTCACAACCTGACCTAGGTTAAAAAATGTGGATCCTATCCTGCTTGGGTATTTTGGCTAATTTCTTGGGGCAAAATGGTCTTTTCCAATGCTTGCATTAACTATCTTCATCGTTAATTCCCCTATTTTCTAAGTGTATTGTTTCACTATATACTGTGGAAAGTAGGTGGAAAAATTCCTCAGCTGTCAAATTAGGCATGATTGATCTTGGTCATTGATGCCGCCCGGAATGCGAACTGTCTCTTTATACTTTTATAAAAACTCAAGGATCACCTTATTGCTCCACTTTATTTCTTTACTTTCCTGCTCTCCCATTTCTTTCTCAATCTCAGTGCTCCCCTTCTGATCTCCAATTTGTATTTCATATTCTTAGCCAAGTAGATCAAGGTCACTCCTACAACTACCGAAGAAAGTGGGATCCTAGATGCAGCTCCCTCACCTCAAGGTCCTCAAGATGCCACTATAAGAGCCGAGGGCTTTGCATAATAGTCATTTGTAGTGGTTAATTATATTTTTTGTATAACTTGAGATCTTTCTAGTTTCTTGTCCCCAACTTGTATCACATGCTTGAGCTAGAATTAATGTAATCTCCTCAAATTAATGAAATGTAAGATTTATTTCACTCCAAGTGTTTGAGTTCGCTTTGAATGCTCTAAATGCTTTATTTTAATTGCATTGAATGCTTTACGAGTATGTGAGTTTGATTGTAATTTATTCAACCTTTTGATGCCTTTTGATTAAATCATCCCATCTTATGCATAGACCATCTTTGAGTTATCCACTTTTCATATGCATGAGAACCTAATTCCATTAACTTGGGATAGGATCCACTTAGCCCCCTAGGTCTTGTGCAGTCCCTATACAAGACCTCAATCCCATTAACTTGGGATCTTTTTTGGCACTTGGGATCTTTTGCAGATCCCATATAGGATGTCAATCCCGTGGGCGGGATCCTCTCGGCACTTTGGGTCCTATATAGACCCTATATAAGCCCTCAATCCCATTAACTTAGGATCTTTTTTGGCTCTTAGGGTCTTGCACAGATCCCATACAAGATATGGATCTCTTGGGTAGGATCTTCTTGATACTTTAGGTCTTGCACGAAACCCTATACAAGATCTCAACCCCATTAACTTGGAATCTTTTTAGGTGCTTGAGATCTTGCATAAATCTTATACAAGATGTTGATCTCATAGGTAGGATTCACTTGGCACTTTGGGTTTTATGCAAACCTTGTACAAAGACCTGGATCCCATTAACTTGGGATCTGGTCTTGTGTAAATCCCATACAAGATGACAATCTCATGGGTGGGATCTCAAAGATAAAGAGAAACATAAGCAACCTTCCACCGGATAAATACTCAAAAATGAATAAAAATAATTCTTAAAATCAAAAATGCATTACAGAGAGTGTTAGCCATATACAAGCTTTACAAGATTCATTACAGCTTCAAACATAAAAATTTTGTCAAATTCTGCACATTCGATGACCTTGGTAGCTTTTTGCCTTTAGCATCTTCTAGCCTGTGTGATCTCTATCTGGTCACCTTGACCACTTTGTATAGCCCCTCCCAATTTGGGTCTTGCTTCCCCGTGTGCTTCGACACTTCTACTTTTTCATAATTCAATCTCCTTGAAAGCTCCTTTATTGAACTTTTTTGATATAATGCTCGCCATGCTGTTTTTGTACTTTTGAATTTTCCTATAAGTTCTATCCCACTTTTCCTCAATCATCTCAAGTTCAAACTCCCTAGCCTTATTGTTACTTTCTGGCTCATATTCCAAAATTATTTGGGTAGGCTCTCTAATCTCAGTCGGGATCACAACCTTTGCCCCATATACTAGACAACAAGGAGTCTCCTTAGTCGCGATCTTAGGAGTGGTTCAATGTGCCCATAAAACCTCTTAGAACTTATCAGTCTATTCTATTTTTGCTTTATCCAATCAAGCTTTGAAGGTGTTCAAAAGATCCCGATTAGTTACCTCTGTATGCCTATTTACATTTAGGTTCCCCATGGATGTGAATTGCTGCTTGATTTGAAGTTTCTTACGCTAGCTCGTTATCATCTTCCCATTAAACTGAGTCCCATTATCAAAAATTAAGATTTGGGGGATCCCAAACCTTTATATAATATTTTTTTAGAGGAAGTTGATGACCTCCTTTTCTATGATCTTCACTGAAGCTTCTACTCTACCCATTTGCTGAAGTGTTCCACCACCACAACTACATATCTCTTTTGACCTCAGGCTAGTGGGAAAGAGCTCAATATATCAATCCCCCACTAATCAAATAGATATGACATAGGGATTGGTTCCATTAGTACTACTAGTCTATGGGTAAGATTGGCATAGAACTAGCATCTCTCGTATTTTTTGACCAAGACTGCTATGTCTTGATCATGGTGGGCTAAAAATAGTTTCTGATGGTCTTGAGTGCCAGTGACCTTCCTGCCAAATGATTTCCATAATTTTCCTCATAGATCTCCCTCATTACATAATACGCTCTCTCAGGTCCTAAGCACTTTAACAACGGACCTTCGATAGCCCTTTTGTATAGCTCCCCATTGAACATAACGAACCAATTTTCCATGAGAGCTAACCTCCTTGCTTCCCTCGGGTCCTCTAGTAGGGTCCCATCAATCAAGAATTGGATCAATTGATTTTTCCAAGTTGACCTGACCTCTTTTTGTATCATCACCTCTTTCTTAGAGGCATCCCCTTCTAATTCTGATTGTTCTGTCACTAGCAAAGTTATTGATGTGTTCCTGGTTCCTTTAGTAGAGCTTCCAAATTTAGCTAAGGCATTAGCCCTTTTGTTCTCTTCCCTTGGGATCTGCTACACCTAACAGAATGCAAATTCGACCATGAGCTTTTTTACCTTTCTTATATTCTATCATCAATTTTGCTCGAGTCTCAAATGTTCCTTTAATCTAGAGTGTTACGAGCTGTGAGTCTATGTAAACATTCAACCTCTCAATATTTATGCGCTTTACCACTTTCAATCTTATTATCATTACTTCATTTCAACCTCATTATTGGTGACCTTAAAAGCTAACTTAACTGTGAAGTCGAGCTCAACAAACTCGAGTTTGGTAAAGAAAATTCCAACCTTTCCAAATTAGGATATGGCAACCCATCTACATGCATCATCCAAGTTCCCTCGCTCGGTTCAAGGTCCCGCTCCACCATCTCAACCACAAAGTTTGCTAGGACTTGTGCCTTCATGGAGCTCCTACTTTAGTACTCTATGCCAAACTGCCCCAGCTCTATAGCCCACTTGACAAGCCTCCCTGAGATGTTAAGCTTTGCAAGATTTTGTTTTAGGGGGTGATTAGTCAAAATAATAATTTTATGAGATAGGAAATAACTCAATTTTCTCGTTATCACTATAAGAGCTAGAGCCAATTTTTCCACCTCCAAGTATCTACTTTCAGCACCTTACAACACTTTACTCACATAGTATATTGGCTTATGAATCAAATTCTCTTCCCGAATCAACATTGAGCTCACGGCTTGTTTTGATGTTGCCAAATACAAGTATAGGGGCTCCCTACATACAAGTTTAACCAATAGGGGTGATGAAGCCAAATGATCCATGAGGTCTTGAAAGGCTTTCTTGCATTCCTCATCCCATCAAAAGTTCTTCACATTCCTCAAAATTTTGAAAAATAGCAAGCTCTTGTCAGCCAACCTCAAGATGAACCAATTTAAAGATATAATCCTCCCAGTCAACTTCTAGACATCTTTTATCGATTTGATCTTTTTCGGGTTGGCCTCTATCCCGCATTTGGTGATTAAGTACCCAAGAACATTCCACCCTTGACCTCGAAAGTGTATTTAATAAGGTTAAGCTTCATTCTATATTTTCTCATAATGGCGTAGGCTTCTTCTAAATACACCAAGTGATCAAGCTCATTCAAGCTTTTAACCAACATATTATCCACATACAACTCCATAATAACCCCAATCTGGTCCTTAAACATTTTGTTAACCAAACTCTAGTAGATGGTTCCCATATTCTTTAGCTCGAATGGCATGACTTATAACAGAATATTCCATTTTTAGTGATAAAGGTTACCTTATCTCTATCCTCCTCTGCCACAAAAATTTGATGGTATCCCTGAAAGGTGTCCATCATACTGAAAAGAGCACACCCTTGTGGTAGAGTCTACCAATACATCAATTTGAGGTAAGAGGTAAAGGTCCTTTCAACAGACCTTGTTCAAGTCTGAGTAATCTGTGCAAATTCTCCATCTTCCTTCTGTCTTTAGTACAACCACCACATTCAATAGCCATTTAACGAATTAGATCTCGACCACATATCCTATCTCCAAAATCTTATTCACTTCCTTCTCTATGATCTGATTTTTCATCACTCTATGATTTTTTTTCTTCTATTGGACAAACCATACATGGGCATCCACATTTAATATATGCACTATCATCTCAGTGTCTATTCCTTCAAAGGTCGAAGGCTTCCATGCAAAGACATTGGCATTCTTCTCAAAACTTTGATGGTAAAGAGTTCCAATTCTTAGATCATTTGGTTCTCAATCCTTATGATCTTGCTCGAGTCCCTGGCACTAATTTGATCTCTTTATATCCACATGCTGGTTCTATTTTACATTTATCCACTCACCTTTTCTTGTTCTCTTCCTAGGGTTTCAAGTTCGCAATGTCTTCTATAGAGGCTATGATCGCCTTCTTATCTTTTGACCCTAACCCCATGCTTTCTTCTTTTGACCTTGAACCCTCAGTCTTAAGTCTTTTTTTTTAGTGACGTGAGAGCATTCCTTTGCCTCTTTCTGGTCCCCGCACACTTCACCAACTCTTTGTCGAGAACTTTATTTTTAGATAAAAAATCAAGACCACCACTTGGAGCTGATTTAAGCTAAGTCTTCCCCAAACCACATTATACGCAAACAGGGCATCAACCAACAAAAATTAACCATAAAAGTCTTTCAACAAAGTTTCATTCCCAATGAGATCATGAGGTATAGTTCCTACTAGCATAACCTTAGCTCTCTCAAATCTTATTAAAGGTGTGGATACTAGCATGATCCTCATCAAGGTGAGTTCCATTTTTTTCAAGACTTCCAAGAATATTATGTCCACAGAACTTCCATTATCCATAGGACCTTATGTATTGAGAAGTTGGCTATGTCCATCGTGATGACCATCGGGTTTTTCTGTAGGCCGACCACTCCTTGAAAATCCTTGTCATCAAAAGTGATCGCAGACTGGTTAGCAATATTCAGCACCAAATTCATTTTTTTCTGACTTACTTGGTTCATGATGGACCTAGCATGTCTTTTCCTTGCATTGGGGAGTCTTCTGAGGTTGGACCTTCTGCTATCATGTATATGACCCCTCGCAGTGGCAAGTTGTCTCCCTTGGGGTTATTGTTGACCTCCTTGCCCTTCTTCTCTGTACTGCAAAACCTACTTTAGGACTTGGATCCTTTCCTCTTTTTGCTATGCACCCCCTCAAGCTCCTGTCCCTTGGCCTGAATTCTTTTGCCATGAATTGTTTTAAGTAACCCTATCTAATGAGCCTTTCCACCTCATCCTTGAGCTGAATGCAATCTTTAGTGTCATGATCCCAATCCTTATGGAAACAATCGTATTTATTCGAGTTTTGCCTCACTAGTATATCCCGCATCTTACACGAACACTGCAATATCTTTGATCCCTCATTGCCATGAGCACATGAGATCTCATGGTGTTGAGTGAGGAATAATTATTGTACTTTTAAAGTAGGGAGCGGTGGCAATCTTTTTCAGATCAAAATTTGTGAGGTCGTTGATCTTTTTCAAATCTTCAATAAGTATTTTTAGACTATTTGTGATCCTTTATGGCATTGATCTCCTCTTCATGAATGTAACATTATGCTATCTCCATCAGCTGCACCATATCCTCCAAGGGTTCCCTAGTATGGGCTAAAGCTAAAGGTCCTTTCTTAAGGCCATGGTTGAGAATGCTTGTGATCATATCAATGGGCAAGTCTTACCCTTACAACATCTCATTGTTAAACCTGTTCCTAAAACCCCTTAGTTTCTCATCCTCCCTCTACCTTATAGTAAATAGTTAAGTTGCAAACCTTTTGGACAACCTTTTGCTACCAAATTGGCATAAAAACTTCCATATAAGTTGGTCATCTGACACTATTGTCCTAGTGACATGTCCCATAAACCATTCTTGCTCCTTTCCACTCAATGTTGTCACAAAGATTTTGGAATTCATAGCATTTGACTGCCCACATTAATCATGATGTTTTCAAAAGTCATAACATGTTCTTATGGGTCCTTAGTCTCATCATATTTCGGTAAATCTGGGAGCTTAAAGTCAAAGGATACTAACTCGGCCAATATTTCAGGAGAAAATGGTGACTTCTTTTTCTACAGTGCTAAAGTCCTTTTCTTTTTGAGCTCATCTATCTCTTTACTCAATTACTCGACCTAGTTATTAATCTCCTTAACTTTCTCCCTAAACAGCGAAGGTTGGGGTTTTTCTAGTGTAGGATCTTCCCAATTTAGTGCTAATGGTTCCAATCTTAATCCTTCCTCCCTCTAGTAAATGTTTGGTAGGTAACTTGGTCTTTGTGCCATCTTACTCCCCTCTTCATCAAAATCTACCATCTCTTTCTCTCTTAAAATCTTTAAGCCTTACACCCCTTCAACCAATGAAAAACCCAACCTCCTTTCTTGAAACAATGGTCAATTCACCTACATGGGGTTCACATAGATGGTTGTTATTGTTGCCAACCGGCTCCTGTGATCATATTTGTCCTAGAACTTCTGCCTTATCTAAAAAATAACTAATTCTAGATCACACCTATTGAGCTGCCCTACCTAAGTTCCACCGAGTCTTAGGTTATGGTCTCTACCTCGCTTTATGAACATTTTGATGCATAGTAACAGGAGGTGGTGTGGGTGAGGTGGGTGAAATGGGTGGTGACAAAGATATGGGTGATACAGGGATTGAAGTGTTTACAGTTCGTCCTAGAGTTTTGTCCATCACTAACTATTTATTTGAAGTTATCTCAACAAACGAGGCTTTATTTGACTTAAGCCTCCTCTGGGTTTGCCTCCGAGCAGACTTAGAGTCCCCCCAGTAAGACCTCCTACGATCATGTCGATTACACCTCTAATAGGTTGGCGATCCTCCTGGATGGGCTTCTTTCCTTTATCTTCCCTTCTGGGGCTAATCGACCTTTCTCTACGGGGAGTCTGATCGATTTTGCCCCTTCAGTTTGAGTGTCTGCGGCTATATATTTTTTAAGATAGCCCTGCCTGATCAACCTCTCATCTCATCTTGGAGGTTAAAGCATTCATTTGTGTCATGTCCCTTCTGTTTGTAGAAGTGGTAATATTTCTTTGATTTTTTCATAGCTTCAATCTCCGTCAACTTTCTGGGCTTCTTAAAGAGGTTATCATGCTGAATGGCGTAAAGGACCTCTTCCTCAAAATGTTCAATGGTGTATAGTCATGGAAATGCTTGATAGAAGATCAACCTCGCTCCTTGTATTTTTGGTTGTCTCTTTCCTTTTTTTTTCTTCTCGACTTTAGAGAATTCGAACTTGAGCCTATTCATCTTTGCCTGTGTCATATACCTTTCGGTCATGTCGAGCTGCTTCTCTAATGACCTAGGATGTTCTCGCACCAATGCATTGGCACACTCTTTGTGCCTGAGCCCCAGGAACAATACATCAATCAAGAACTCAATCATGGGGTTATCTATTTTAAGGACCTCCATGTTAAATCTAGTGAAGAAATCACAAAGGGACTCTCCCTCGCTTCGCTTAATAGTATAGAGATGGGTATGGGCGAGTTTTCCCTTCCTTCAGCTAGCAAACTGGTGTAAAAACTTATCATACAACTAGTCATAAGAATAAATCGATGACGGTTCAAGCTTCACGAATCAATCTAGTGCGATGCCTTGGAAGTAGTCACCAATATCTTAGCATGAATATACTCATTGTGTCCATGTAATTGCATCATGTGCTCGAACTGCATGAGGTGCTCATTAGGGTTAGTCGAGCCGTCATACCTCGACAGACTTGTTGGGACCTTTGCATCGACGGTAATGCGCTCATCGATGATATCTTAAATGAAAGAGGACCTTTTCTCCTGATGAGATCTCTGAGAAGCATCCAAGTTTAGTGCTCTGTCAGTATTTCTCCTCAAAATCTCATCGAGACGCCTATTTAATTGCTGGACTTGATGAGATACTTTTTCCTATTTTTTCTTATTTGCTTGGGTGGCATTCCGATCAAGACCCAATCTAACACGCTTGGCCCGA